>JBAMNC010000226.1:292500-458570 GCA_037902135.1 Cetoscarus ocellatus | reverse complement strand
ACGGCCGAAGCTGTTGTTGTTCCTGGTATGCGCGCGCAGCCTTCGTGTGAAAGAGTACTGCGCAAGCGTAGACGTCAGCGTTTCCCCCTGAAACGATGAATTCTGTTTACATGAGACCGGGTGGCGATGTGTTTTGAAAATTCTCCGCCTTGGACCCTGGTTTCAAAAGTTTGCGGATTCAAGGGGCTCTAATTTCCTGGCACAACTCAGGGTGGTGCAGGGTGGCGCAGGGTGGCGCACCCCGCGCAGTGGTAGTTTCATCCAGCGCACTGCCGTGCGCAGCCAATTTGGCAATTTGGTAGACCGGCTGCGCGAGATGGGTGTGACGGTGCACCAGGAGGAGGTGTCAACAGATTCAGCTTGGCGCAGTGACAATTTTGTGCCAAAAAAACGCACGGAAGGTGCACTGAAAGCCCGCCAGCTCCAACCTGGTCTATTCTCGGCGCAGACGAGGCGCACCCCGGGCAGTGGTAATTTGGCTGACAGGCGCACAGTGCACACACGTCACCAAAACCTCACAGGCAGGTATCCACAGTGTCAGGCACATTTCAATGCAATAAACAATCACAGCAACCACTATTTAATGTAACCGTCTGAACCAGCACATACATTTTTATCTATAATAATTGTTCCGTCACATCTGATGTCAGTTTAGAGACGTTGTCATAACTAATGAGTTCATATCTCTCAAGCCAACCACAAACAGCCACACTATCCGGCTTCTCTCATCTCAAAAGAAAAGAAGAAAGAGAGAGACGCTTGCTGAATAAATGGAAGTTACTCTGTGTCTTCAGGATTTACCTGTGATTGCCCATATTTCTCTGTTTTAATCTTTATTCTTAACGTGATCTAAAAAGATGGAGTACATTATTGCAAGGAGGATGAGAAGGAGATATATTTACCCCTAAGGCGCTGCTATTTGGTGATGACAGACCAGGAATGCAGGTGGATCACAAGCATGATGAATGGATTAGTCTGCTGCTGTGTAAATGTAATTATCACTTAATTTTGTACTCATATTTATGGCAAAGGAACAGATTACATCTGTCCCGCAAGGTGGTCCACACTGTGACATGCATCATGGCCTCTGATGCACAGCCCGGTGGCCCTTGGGCTCTCCCAGTTGCTGCAAAAGTGACAGTGGCTCTGACCTTCTCTGCCACCGAGGGGAAATTGTCACTGCGCCTCACCTGCGGCACATTTAAAGGCGAGGAGAGGTGTTCATTTGATTGGTGAAAATCACGTTTGGCTGTGTTAAACCCACTCACGCCTTCTCTCCTCCCTCTCTGTTACTTGCGCAGGTAGGAGGGACAGAGGCGTGGGTGCGCCTGCCTGCGCCAGACTGCGCCGTGCACGAAACTTGCAAAATGCCCTGGACACAACCCGTTGGCGCGGCGCAGGGCAGGTGCGCCCCGCCTGCGCCTGGTCTATGAAATTAGAGCCCAAGCACTCCGGGCACTGGTCTCATGTAAATGGGAGGCTAAAACCCAATCAAAACTCTTCTGATTCATCCGAAAACGGAGTCGTGTAAACAGGGCCTTAACCCTTACATAGTGTCTGGGTCAAATTTGACCCGCTTTGAAATTTGACAGCAGTAAAAATACCCTAAAGGTCATTATTTTAGCCTGAAATTTGATTACTTTTCCTGAAGTGACCCAAGTTACATACAAATAAAATATTTTATTAATTTTTATCTTTGTACAGGTGCTACAAATTTTTGCACACTGAGGCTGTTATGGGTCAAATTTGACCCGTATCTATTCAGATGGATTTTATACCTACCAGTGTGGGTCAAATAAGGGAAAATTGTGGTTTTATTGGAATCTTGTATCTGTGAGAATGCACATCATGTTTGTGTGCATTTTATATGCAAAAGAAGTGACAGAGATCAAGGGGACCTCACCATTGTCACGAGAACTGTCTGTGCTCCCAGGTTCCTGCAGAGACAGACACCTGCTGGTCTTTGGGGGGGCAGGGGTAATCCCAAAATATTGAAATAGTAAACAAACAACTTAGGAATGATTATATATGGTGCATAAAGGGAACAGAAGTCATCCAGAGGTCAGACACTGCCTTCACACGGACACAAGATGTGCACCTTGTAGTCTGGGGGCCCATTTACACGATCAACGTTGTAGCCAGAAACTGAAAAGCGCCTCCCGTTTACACAGAGATGGTATAAAAAAAAACACGCGTTGACCCGGATCCACAAGAACAGCTGAAAACGCAGTAGAGTGCATGTCAGGCCAGTAGTTAGCAATGTAAGTTTGTAGTGAGACAGCGGTGTTATAATACCCTGGCTGCACACTAGAGTCCTTGGCGAATATAACAAATGTGTCAAAGAAAAGAACACTGTACCCACTGTGAAACATGGAGGAAGCTCAGTTATGTTCTGGGGCTGCTTTACTGTACCTGGCACAGGGTGTCTTGAGTCTGTGCAGGGTACAATAAAATCTCAAGACAATCAAGGCATTCTGGAGTGAAATGTGTTGCCCAGTGTCCGAGAGCTTGGTCTCAGTTGCAGGTCATGGGTCCTCCAAAAGGATAATGACCCAAAACACACAGCTAAAAACACCCAAGAATGGCTAAGAACAAAATATTGGACTAGTCTGAAGTGGACTTCTTCTGATCTAAATGAAGATTTGTGGAAGGAGCTGAAATATGCAGTCTGGAGAAGACACCCTTCAAACCTGAGAGAGCTGGAGCAGCTGGCTCACGAGGAGTGGGCCAAAATACCTGTTGACAGGTGCAGAAGGGTTGTGCAACAAAATATTACGTTAAGGGTACCATCATTTTTGTTTCATTAGTTTGTTTTGTACAATGATTGTGTTGAACCACAGTTCAAAAGCAAAGTCTGCTTTTCATTAGTAAATCTTCAGTAAATTTTTATCACCTCCGCCAACGAGGTTATGTTTTTGCCGGTGTTTATCTGTCTGTCTGTCTGTCTGTTTGTTTGTTTGTGTTCAAAATAACTTTAAAAGTTCTGAATGGATTTGGATGAAATTTTCAGGAATTGTTGGAAATGGGATATGGAAGAACTGATTAAATTTTGGGACTGATCCAGATCACCTTGGCGGAGGTCTGCGCCCTCTGATTGCTTTTCTAGTTTATTATTGCTTTTGTCATTTTCAAGTTATTACAGCGACCAATGGGGGTTGTTCTTCTTTTAATGGAAGCGTACCAACAATAGTGTTCACGTGTGTATGTTTTTGGCGCAAAGCCAGGTAGAGGGTGCAAAGAGGACAGATTTTGTGCCTTGAATATACATGGGTGTGTTTGGTGCATAACACAGATTAAACTAATCAGAGTGTCAGCTCTCATTCCCTTTAAATCAGTGTGCATCAGGTGATTAGGGTTTTGCAATTTACACAGCAGGTTCAGTTTATTGGTCTGAATTTTAAATGGATTATTTAATTCCTTTTCTATTATCGGTAACTAAGGTCACAGAAAGAACACTGTATAATAAAAGATAATACTCAGATTAAAAGGCTTTTTTTCATTGAAACATCCAAAGCATAAGAAACAATCCAAAAGTCTACTCAGACACTTTTGCAGACACATAAAGGCCAGACCTCATCTCCAATTAAAACTGACAGGATTAGGCAAGTTTATGTTTATGCTAGACCTGTATACTGTACACCAAATAACTGTGGGCCTAAACAATTTGTTTTTAATTTCCTGTAGGACTCTTTTATTCTTTATTGTGTGCATAAGACACATTGGATTGCCCATTTTATTATCTGTGAGTTTAATTATTGGTGAGATTATTTCGTGGCAAATACGTGTACAAAATGTAGCTCTGTGTTTCGAGAAAATCTTATTTCTTATATGTGCTTATCTTGTTTCTGGGAGTATTACATGTGCTGGTACACAGAGAGAGAGTTCACGGGTGAATGCTGCTGCAAAGCCACACTGTCTGTGAGCTCTCTGTCTTGTTATTAACTTTAAACTGAATTTATCAACAACTACTCTAATAGTTAACAGTAGAGGTGTGCTGCTGTGCATCTCATGTGTGTGAAGCTCAGGTAAATGTGTTTTTGATCTTGCAGTTGTGTGCCCATCTCTAATTGTTCCTCAAAATAGAAGAAACACCTTGTGGTACAGACTTTAGACGTAAGACCAGGTAGAATGAGGTTTAAAGCAATGTCAATGTCTGCAACAGCAAGTTAGGAATATGCCAGCTTTGCACCTTATCAGACAAGCACACCCACCAACACATGGGAAAAATCAGCAAGGTGTCAATATGAGGCACAAAGATCTTGACTGTTTACCTCTTCAATGTAATCAGTACATCCTTGAGGCAGAATGAACATTTTTACATAATTGAAAGATAAACTCCTGTGATTTTCTTGAGGTTCTTGAGGTATCACATTTCCAACAAGGGATAAACATAAGACCCTATGACCTTTGACCCATGACCTCCAAAATGTTTCAACTTCATCCTTAAGTCAGGGGACATTTTTTCAAAATTTGAAGAAAAACTCCTAAAGTGTTCTTGAGATACCATCCCCACAAGGAGGGAAGAAACAACGAACTTCTATTTAGCTTACTCTCCAGCAAGTGGTGGCATTTTAGGCAAAGAGAAAGAAAAACTCCATGTGAGGAATGACCAAAAAACCTACTGACCTTGACCTTCAATGTTGAATGAGTTGTATGTCAGATTCATATATTGTTATACTTGAATCAGAAAGGGCTTTTGTGCAAAATTTAAAAAGTTTAAATAACTTGTAGCACAGTTGAGAAATGTAGCACACCAGGAAGAAATGAACATGAGACCCTGAGACTTCTGCCCCAAATCTCCGACCTCCACAGTCCATTTATCCTTGTGTCAGAGTGGAAATTTGTACAAGTTTGACAAATTCCTTTAACAACCCTGGATCAAGTAATGTAACTTAGTCTACTGAAGAGTTGTTGAACAACACTTCAGTCTGTTTAAGTCTGTTACAGATTATTGTCTCTTAACAGCTGTAACATGCGTTCAGTGCAACTAAATGACATTGTCACTGTCCTCTGATGTTTATCAAATATAAACTCCTCATATAAACCACAGCTTTTATTGTGAGGTGTTTGTTTCTGTTTAACTGTAAACTGATCTTAAATAATTTGCCCATAGGGGTCTTTAAAAACAGAACAATATTACCCAAGAACAATTAAGAATGTTTAATTAAATATGTTTATTTGGGCCTCAGAAAATGTGACTCTCTTATCTAAAATATTTGTCTTCAATCAAAAACAGATTTCTAGCCTCTATTTGCTGATTCTCTTGAATCTTACTTCCTCCCATGATTACTGCATGAGGGCCACTGACCTTTACTTTGACTTTTGAAAGTGATAATCATATCATTCCAACCATGAGTCATAGTGGACATCTTGGAAATTTTGAGGAAAATCTTTCACACCTTTAGCCTTCAAAACTTATTAGTTCATTCTTCAGCTGCTGTGGACGTTAAGGCAAAGTTTTGATAGAGTCGATTAAAGTACTCTGGAGATGTTACATTCTCAAGGATGGCCTAGACAGGCAGATGGCCATGGCTTACTTTGGCAGAGAGGCATAAATATGGGTTGAAATGCTGAAAGTGGGGCAGTGGGAATGGAGAAATCAGGTAAATGGTGCAGGTTATCTGTGCTCTATCAGCCGCCCATTGACCTCCTTCATCTGAAACATTAAATTAGCCACTTTATCTAATACTCTATCCCACCCCAATAGGCCAAGGTGATCCTGCTGCGCTGGAGCTGTGCACAAAACCCCAACCTGTCACATCTGATTGAAGCAAAGCCTTGTGGATCCCATCGCTTTGTCACCAAGGTTACTAATCAGATTTCCATCCAGTATAGCCGCATGCAGGATTTCCTGATCAAACGCTGAGACTTGGCCCCACTGACCGGCCCCGGTCCCATTATCTAACATGTTTTCTATGTGACGGGGTCAAGAAGAGTGTAAAGCTCAGGAAGAAACACTATACCCGTCTTCTGGAGGAGGCTGGAGGTAGAGCCAGCGACAGGTTAGAAACGAAAGGAACTGATCCGAGGAGGGTCAGAGTTAGGACTCGGCTCACATCGGGGGACAAATTCCAAATATCACTGGAAAATATTAAGAGCTCTATCAATCTGAGAGCTTCAGAAACACTATAGGATTGTTATGAGCTGCTTCGGATGCAGCCTAACTTAATTTATCCTTCATCCTTTTGTTCCTTTAAAATATGTGCAAAAGTCTTGGTTTCATGCAAGCAAACCACTCAGGCAAAATCGTATAAATATCTTTGAGGATATAATCTCTTGTGTTAGACATTTTTGGAAAACCTTTTAGTAAATTTCATTTGATATGAGACATTTCCAACACGAGTTTTAACCAATCAAAGAAAGCTGCTGTGATGCTTTAAGTCACTGAAGAACCAATCACATGCTCCAGTGTTTGTTGACACAGAGCTGACCTTCTAACCCAGCCTGTGCCTGCCAAGAAGTACGATATTAGTCATGGTAACTTGATGTGCATGTGTGAGTGTGTGTGTGTGAGTGTGATGGAGATATCTAACTGTGGCTGAGTCCCCCTCAACAGCAGCCAAAACCAATACCTGTCTAATTCTGCAGATCATGGGAATTAGAGGAGGAGTAAACACATTATAAAGAAACTATAAAAACATAAGCTCAGAGAAAGAGGTTACAAGGGGTCAGCAAATTAACTGATGCAGAAATATTTTTCATGTTATACTTTTGGTACAAAGAATCAGAATAAAAGATTTATATTACTTAATGGTCAATTGATCATTGGAATCTGCCACAACAAAAACAATTAGCTCAGCAGAAGTGCTGGAAAGATGGTAAAGAAGTAAGCAAGATTTTATCTTTTTTAACAAATCTCTTTGTAATGTCTTGCATAAAACATTTTGAAGAAAGAAAGAAAGAAAGAAAGAAAGAAAGAAAGAAAGAAAGAAAGAAATATATATATATGTATATATATATATATATGCATACATACATACAAACATATAGCAATAGAGCACAGTCCTCCACCACACCATTTATTAGTTGAGTCAAAGCGAAAATGTGGAAAACTGTGCTATATTGTGATATTAATTAGTCTTTTGAAAAACTTCCTGAATCCCTTTCTAAATTCAGATCACCATCAAAAAATCAATACTTCCTTGCGCTATCACCAACATCCTCACAAAGTTTAATCAAAATTTGTTTTTTTGCAGCTTGTTGTAGTTTGTCCAATGAGCAAATAAATGTGTAAGTTTTGGCTCAGATCCCTGCATCCAACTGAAGTCAGCTCCTAAAGATTTGCTTACCTGATCATCCTATGTTGTGGAGTGGGTTAAGCGTCATTTTATCCTCTTGGAAGAGGACTGGGGCAGCCTCAACTTAAAATAAATATTAGATCTGTTCAATATTTATGATCAGACATCCTGATGTGTATGAGCGCACCAAGAGCATCTGAGCACGTCCTCTGTGTTTTTTCACAAGAAACAAAGCCGATCAGGAAGCAGGCTAGCTGGAGCAGGAAGCAAACGTAGCCATTGCAACAATTGTAAACGTGAAGCATGAAATCAGACGGAAGTTTCAAATTGTTGAAATGTGTCAAAAGCACAAGAGTCCAAACAGCGCAACCTGTAAATTATATATGACAGACTAATAAAAAGAGGAGCTGTATGGAAATGACAGCCGCCAAAGATGTTAAAGGAAGCTAACCACTAACCGCATGCAGCTTAGCAATTCCTTCTAACGTTGTCCGCCATGTTTGTTTACATTAAAGAAGCGTTTGATCATGCAAGAATACAAACTGCAAGAGTAGAGGCTCTGAAAGTTGGTGAATGAACTATGTGAACAAATCTTTGTGTTCTGGCCTATGTCTCTCTCTTTGTGGCTCACCACAAACTACAAGAACAAAACTGTTAAATCTTTAATTATTTGTGCTAATGTCTGGGCTCTCTACTGTTTCTAAATTGGTTATGATTTTAAAAAATCTTTATGCCTGTTACAGACCTTTAACAGCCTTAATAAATAATTTCAAATTTCATTTAATATTTGTATATACAGCAGTTTTCAAATTTCTCTTTGTTATTAATAGATCTGCTCCCCCTGTACCCTTTCCTTATATTTGACTCTAGCAACTATTTCTCTTTCATGTATTCAATTAATGCCGCAAAATCTACTACCCATCCCCACTGAAACAACAACAAAAAAAGAGAAAACCACTGAAAAATGTGAAAAAAACCCATTAATATTTGGTCCACATTTGATTTTAAAATGCAGTTGAAATTAATCAAAAAACATTTTATTCTAACTATTTAGACCAATGCATTGCTAAAATGGTCTTATAATGTTTCTTGTTACAACACAGAACTCTAATCTAAGTGCTCTAGCAGATTACTTGGCACACAAGCCAAAACCAGGCCCTCAGTTTTGCCAACAAAAACATGACCATGTTTAAAAAACGTCTTTTTTGAAAGCTCACGCCACACAGTTTAGGGGTTTATTTACCTGCTTGATGCTTCGAAGGAAGGAAAACAGATAATGAATGGTTTTAAACTGACCGTCCCATTTTTAGTCTTCTCACAGGATGATAAAGTCTGATCAGAGAATGAATGTGAGAAAGAGACAAAGAGTTGAGACAGAGAAGGAGACAGAGACAGAGAGAGTGGAGTGGTGAGGCTTGGGCTGATTCTATTTCACTTAGTGTAACCATGGAGGGCTGGGAGCCCCAGTGCTGCCCGCTCTGGGCTCTTTAATGTAAATAGCCGTCGCTGCCCTAATGCTGAGGCACATGTGAACGTGCCATAGTCGTGTTATATGACACTGTCTAACCAAACAGCACTCACAGACACAAAAATTCCTGCTCGGGATCTTTTCCCATCACTCGAGTGAGACTGGGGGGGGGAGACGGACAGAGAGACAGAATAAAAGAGAGAGAGAGAGGGGATCAGGATCGGTGAGAGAGGAAACATTTCTTTGGCATGAGGCAAAATACAATTACCAGAGAGACATACTTCTCTAAGACAGAAAAAAAAAAAAATCAATTTGTGGATGGAGAAAAGGAAGCAGAGATCTCCTGGAGCGAAAAGTTCATGATCTCTTCAGAAATGTCCTCTGCGTTGAGTTCACCCGTCTCTTGGGGACCTGAAGTGCCATGACCTGATTGGCTGTCAGCCTGAGATTGAGGCGCCTGATTGGCCGTGTCACATTCCACATTCTAACCCACTCCAACTTACATTCCCATTGATGTCCCCCCACCAAATCATACATGCTACTAAAGACGGTTGAAATGTGTTAAATGTATCGTAACACCAACTCCAAGTTGCTGTATTGCAACAAGAATGGCAGAAATCACATCAGTGTAACACACTTTGGCAGCAGCTGCTCATTATGAATCATTTTTATAACCTTTTCTCCTTCCTCTCCTGACCTTATTATGTCACTTATAGCATTGCATTAAATCCACTGGGGTGAAAAGGGAAAAGTTCAAGATTGCGGTTTGAGTCTATTTCCACGTGCACCAGCTCTTACAACCATCAGTCATCAGACTCTCCACGTGTCAAACCATGATGTTAGCCTCTGGCAGCCCTCGCCCTGTTGCCCCACAGGCTAAAACAATACACCACATCCTTCCATTGTGCCCGCCGTGCCCGCCTCTGCAAACGTCTGCCCCGGCAATGCTGGCATGCGTGTGGGTGCCCATCCTGTCCCTGGGCGTAATGCGTGTGCGTGGTCACGCGTGCCTTCGTTGCTGGGCTGGCGGCGAGGGGAAGTGGATTTTCACACATACATGCATAAGCGGGAATCCATTAAGCCCCATGTAAAACAAACTCAACATGTGCTGCTTCCTTTTCCTATAATGGAGAGCTTTTATCCACACTGACCCACAGGCGAGCAGCAAAGGGCCAGGGTACGCTCTGAGGGATGAAAGACGAGGACAGACCCTGAGGTTACTTCACGTAGGCGAGAGGTCAGGGACGATGTCAGTGCAGATTATGAATGTTGTTGAGCATTGATCGATGGGTGATATTGCATTAGAACTCATGATCAAGCAGAAAATACTCCTGTGCTAAAGAAAAAGGATATCTATTTCTGTTCTGATTCCTGCAATCTGCAGTGTTCTTTTCAACCACTCACATTATTCATCACAAAGTATTCATGGAGAGTTGCATGTCCAAAGACAAACTCTCTCATAATGAATTTATACTTAACTCTTTCTGCCTGCCAAGGGAGTGGTTATGTACGATCGAGGATTAGGGCCACGTAAAAAAAAAAAAAAGTAAAGTTACGAGAACAAAGTCATAAAGTTATGGCAATAACATTGTAAGTTACAAGAATAATCTCATAAAGATACGACAATAAAGTTGAAAAGTTATGGGAATAATCTCATAAAGTTACGAGAATGAAGTCCAGAAGTTACAAGAATAATCTCATTAAATTACAGGAATTAAGTCATAAAGTTACGAGAATAATCTCATAAATTTACGAGAATTAAGTCATAAATATATTAAAAGTAAGCCAGAAATCAAACTTTATTCTGAAAGGTTGTACCAGAAGAGCAGCCATCCGCCTACGCAAAGAGGATGAAATGAGAGCATCTTAAACTTTTCGACTTTATTGTCTTAACTTTATGAGATTATTCTCTGAACTTTTTGAGATTATTCTTGTAACTTCGATTTTATTCTCATAACTTTTTTTTTTTTTAATGTGGCCCTAATCTTCCGTCATGAATGTAGCTGACAACATGAAAAAAAAAAAATAAATCACCACAAGCTGGCCAGATGGTACTGTGTTTCCAAAAAGGGTCAACCACAGCAGTTTGGGGCTCAGAGAAATTGAAGGACTGAAGTGAAAAAAGAAGCTAAAGCTCTCTTTCATTTTTCATTACATTTCTCAAGTGTTTTTTTTTAATATTTTAAGAAGTGACTGCAAAGACTGTTGACAACACAAAAGAGAAATTTTAAATCTGCACAGCAAATTGAGAAGAGGAGAAAAATTGTTGTTGTTGGCAAAATTTTCCATGACTTCAAAGTAACGTATACTCTGAAAAGAGTCAAACCCCTGAAAATTTACTTGGTTAAAATGGAGCTTTTATCAAAAACGAGAGTGAAAACTGTGATTCAGTAAATCATATTTGCATGTGTCACTGCAGGATCCTTAACTCTGAATACTGGGAGTGACACTTGTAGAGTAAATCATCCCCTCCCCTGTTACTGGACAAGCACCAACACGTGCCAAAAGCCTGTGCCATGAAAACTGCAGTCTGATTTAGACTTAGATATAAATTGTCTGATAAGAAAATCCAAGTATTTTCTGTAAATTATTTTTGGATTCTGTTTCTGTTACGTCTCTTTTTATGACAGGTAATGAGCTACTGTAAAACTGAAAACTGATCTTGTGCTGGAAAACTCAAGTCATACAAGCCAATTCCCTATTAATATACAATTAAGAATAGAAAGTAAATAAAATCACAGGCATGTTCACACTTTGAGTGTTAATAAAATTAAACTGTAGTGGTGGAAAAAGACAGTCTAAGAGAGTTCATTCCTAAGACTGCACTGTCAAAAGTCATACTTGAAAAAGTTACATTTCCACTCCTAAAAGAGTCAACAATTTAACTTCATGAGAGTTAAAATACCAACTCTTCAAAGAGAGTAAAATCAACATTTTGTGGTGTGGACCGATTAAACCACTTAAGTGTTATTATCAACTCTGATTTAACTCTAATTATTTTCTAAAAGGTAGTGGGCTCACTTTATCGACTGCCACCCAGTACATCTACCAAAATGACAGAAGACTTAAACTAAATTGTTTTTTTTTTTTTTAAACCTCACAAAACTAAACCAGAGATTGCATTGTTCTTCCTGTGTCAAAGGGTTCAACTGACCAGTGAGGACGAATCCCTTTTATAACCTCTCCTTCAGCTGGTGATCATCAGCTCTCAGCTGTGAGGAGCCACCTCGGGTGTTGTCAGTAGTTTCCTGATTTACATCGGAAAACTGCAATTTTAGTCAGATTTGTGTCCATATAGAAATAAATGTCCGTGACAACTACAATAGGACACTGAAAACGAAACACTTTTGCAATTGCTCACATACTTGAATTTAAGAAAATAATTTAAAATATTCTCCAACTGTTTTTCAAATACTTATTTTCCTCCGTTCTTGGCTCCTGACAGAGTTGTCCAAAGTCCCTGACGACAGAGCTTTGCTTTTCTGATGAACACTTTTGTAAACATGCTGGTGTTTCCTGTAAATCAAAATGTATTCTTACTAATGTTGCACCCTCAAACATCCTTTCAAAGATGCGGCTCATGCTCTGTTCTGTCTGTCTGGGACACAGCCGTTAGCTGCCCCTGAGACCCACTTTGAAGGTACTGTGCAGGAGGAATTAAACTTTAGTTTTGAAGCTATGAACATTAGGTCACAAATATTTTTTCTGTTGTTGTCTGTGTTATTTTATTCTTAGTATCAACAATATAAATATACTTTTTGTCACCATGTGTTATTTATTGAGAGACTCTGTGTTAAAACCATCCTCACTTCTGACCATTACTTTTATTGTTTGTCAAAACATTTTTTCAATCATAATTTATAACACAGGGCAGCAGAGGGTGAGAATTTACTTTGTTTGATACAAATGTTTTGATGCAAAACAAAACAAACTTTTTCTCTTGTGAATACTTAAAATAAACAGAAGTTCCAATATTTTCACCCCTCTGTCTTCTCTTATTTCACGGCCTTTACTGCTTTATCATTTTATTAATTAATTTCTTATGCAGTTTCATCAGTCCATTTATCTTGTTTTATCTGAATTTATTTTATGTTCTTTTATATTTGGTCCTTGTGGTATCATTTTCCCCTTATGTTATCGCTGCTGTTTTGGTTGTTTGGGTTCTTTTGGTTTTCACTGAGTTTTTAATGTCCATGGGTTGTTTTCTTTGTGTTTGGGCTCTTCCACTCTAATGCTTTTGTTGTAAAATCACTTTGTAAGCCTTTGTTTTCATAGTTCTATATAAGTGAAGTAGTCAAGTATATTTTGAACTCATATTTTAACTAAATTGATAAATTAATAAAATCATATAAACTATGAACTTCAGTATTCACTTATTACTGACAGTTGTTTTTCAGCAGTAACTTACTCTGTCAGTAATTCTGGGCTGGAAGTTTTTGTCTCAAAAGAAAAATAACATTACCATATTATTTCTAATCTTGATGCAATTCAAAAATGTGTTCTTAATATTAGAGGCATTGTAAAAACTGTTAAAGATCATTATTGCTACTACTTTGCAAGCTGCACTTATGTCACTCTCTGTTCAAGTTTGAAGAAATTTAAGGAGCCTAAGTAAGGTTTTTGGAGTTTAATATGCCCTTTAGTGTATCATACATGTCTCCTTTGTGTGATAGAGCACGTCCATGCATGAGACCATAAAGCAGCAGTATCAAACTTTATCAAAGAAGGGGTCAAATTTTGAAATAGAATCTAAGATGTTTTAATCAGAAATGTCCTGCAGCTGTTGCAATACTTTTTGGGATTTGTAGTATGAATGGTAGGTGTCCTATTTAATGAAGGGCCATTAATAGCAGACATATGAAATAAGCTTGTGGCCTGTATTTAATTGTACCCTGTGCCAGATGTTGCTCACGAGCCTTGAGTTTGACATGTGGGCCATTATATCTACAGTACTGGGACTTCTTCCTCTTCCCCAGTTTACAGTACCAATACCTGCCATTAACAGCTTGTTCCCCCAAGCTCCGTAACAGACCTTTGAGTGTGACATCCCGCCATTATTTTATAAGCAATTCAAGGCCTTTGACTTTGGATAGCAAGACCAGTGCAGACCACTGATAGCAGAAAGAAGACAGAGGCATTGCAAACAAGGCGCTAAACAGTGCTTATCCAACCAATCACAACAGAGTGGACTGGTCAAGCAATCAGAGCAGACTGGGTGTTTTAGGGATTAATGCAATAAAGCTACAGTTTAAAACATCATTTATTTGGGGAAGAGTGTCTTTAAGTGACAAGAGCTCTAACAGAGTGCATCAGACAGAGAGGGAATAGAGGTGGATCCAGGATATTTGTACAAAACCTGGGGGGGGGGTTTAACATTAAGGATTGTGATTAACAAAATCAAATATATAAACAAGAGTTAAGGCCAAGTATAAGCTCTTTAAAATGTAAGATAATGAAAAGCATTCAATGTGAACTGACAAAACTGTCATTTATTTTTATTTCAGTCAAATGATTTTCGGGATATTCCTTGAATATCACAGTGTAGGTAAAAAAGGCCTCGAGCTTCAAACTTTTTTCACGTCTCTAGTTTGTTGAGATGTATTTGACCAAAAAGACATTTCCCTTCATCCATTCAACACAGCAGCTTCACTTGCTTTACCTGATAACCTCCTGCAGCTTCAGCCAGGTTATCAATGCCCTCCAGCTCTTTTCCCCTTGTGTCAATCAAAGGCCAGCATCAGTAGAAACCCCGTAGCACTTGTAAACGAACTGGCAGAACACCAAGAGACACTGACGGGAGGAAAAGAACAAAAAGAGGCCGACCCAAAAGGTAAATGAACAAAAGGCGCAACATGTGGAAAGAAAAGTGTGAATGAGGAAGTAATGTCTTCCATGGTTCAGGGGCGGGATCAAGGGTTGAGCGAGCACAAACACTTTCTCTTTGACTGACTCACGCTGAATATTGGGCTTGTCATAACTTCATGTTAACAATGGGGCATCTGGGGCTTTGGCTGCACTCAGAGATAACAGAAACCTTTCATATTACATCATGACAAGAGGATGGAGATGTTTAGTCAAACACTCCCTCAGGTTATGAGGAACAGGAACAAATGGAGCCCAATAGAAACAAAATTATACACACCGCACACTTCCACCGAAGGGTTTTGGAAAATTGAGAAAACACTGTTTTACTTAGCCCATCTATGCTAGCAAGCACATCACAACAAGGACGATAGGAACCAAACTCAACCCAGTATTATTCATAACAGTCCCTAACTAGAGACTGCGCCTCAGCAGTGCACTAACACAGCACAAATTTCCAAAACAGATATGGATCTTATCTATTCCACATTTTGGAAACTTGGAAGAAGACGAACAATTTAGCCAATTTAAAATGAATTTCATACGGGATGTTAAAGTTGAAGTATTAAGCACATTAACATGCATTTAAGTGCTGGTCTTTCAACAGTTCACACACATGCACAGTGTGGTACTGGTGTTGTCTCGGTGGTAATTTGAGACCAGAGGGGACTTTTCAGAGGAGAAAGTGGCTCAAAGCTAAGTGAGAGCAGCTGATGTTGCATCATACTTCAAACATTCTTCAAATTAACAATATGTCAAAGGCTATGGAGCGCTCTCCAGCACACACACACATAGACACATGGACACACTCAGATCTGCTTTAAAGATAAGAAATAACCCCGCCACCTTCACAGATAAGTCCACTCAGTGTGTCATCCAGCTAAAATGAGGTGCTCTTGAAAATTTTAAGCTCTCCCACAGTCCTCAAATTTATCATTGGACTCAAAAGTGATGGGTATTGCAGAGCCTTCTTAATATCACTACCAATCCAAAACTTAATAGAGTGGTGCATGGATGATGTAACTTCGTAGACCAATTTGGATGCCCTTTGAATAAGAGCTTGTGAGATTTTGGATCATTTCTAATAAAAAGCTCTGCAAAAACCAAAAAATCATAAAAGTAGAACATTTTGTTTACATGATAGTCCTCATAGACGGCTCTAAATATTTAGCCTGAAACTTGGGATATACTTGCTCTCCTCTGCGTGGATTCTGTGTCGGTTATGCGCGTCGTCCAGAATTTATGTGACTCAGATGCAAGCTGCAGGCTACACGTCAGCGGTAGGATCAGTGTAGAGGCAGAGGAGAGATGACAGATTGATGACAGCAGCAGAAACAACTGACAGGAAGTTTAAAAGAAAAACTGATAGATCTCGTCTACAATCAACAACATCTAAATAATGAGTGAGACTGTACTACCACAACCTTCATCCAGCTGATGACCAGTAAATTATCCTTTAGAAGGCAGGAAACGAGGAAACAAGTTTTGTGTACTGTTTCAACTGGTAACCGTGTACATTGGTGACTTGAAGTTGACACCATGGTTGACGATGTTTGTGTTAGCTCGGGTTCTTTGGCTGTATTTCCTCACATATAAACTAATGAAGTATTCTATGATAAAATTAATAATAGATGTTTATGATGATTAGCTGCAACTAATCAACTAACACAGTAACTCATGACACCTATACACCGAGACAGTTTAAGACGGTTCAGGGAGGAAAATAACTTAGAAACGGAATTCAGGCGATTCTGGCAGTGAGGTTTGACAACTGGCCATCAGCTGTAAACAAATATTTGATGATAACAATGATTATTGGTGTTTGGTTTGTTACTTTTACTCTCAGGATTAACGTTGTGTTTTGAGTGTACTTCTGACACAAGTATTTACATACAGCCTGAGGTCTTTTGTGCTCTCTAGTGGTGTCTACCAGTAACACGTGTCACATACAGGCAAGAATATAAACAAAAACGTTCATAACATCAACAACGAAGATGAAAATGCCAACCCAGAGACAGACTGCAAGTATATTTACTGCTTTAAACATACGAGCTAAAGTAAAAAGCTTTTACCAAGCTATTATGGAAGTACAACATGACAGTTCGACATAAAACAGAGCATGGTGTTACTCTATAACAAAGCTGCCACTTTTTTCAAACCAAGAACCATGTTTTGATGGCGTGAAGTGTGTTGTCTAAAGATCATTATCGTTTTCATGGGGGCAAAAAGAGAACAGATTATGTGCCTTGATTATACATGGGTGTGTTTTGTGTGGAAACACACCCATGTATAACCAATCAGAGTGCAGAGTTCTTATTCTCTTTAAATTACTAGGCTGTCACTGTTTTGTGTGTATTATTCACACAGCAGGTTTAGTTCTTTGGTGTTAATTCTGACTGAATAATCTGGTTTCTCTCCTTTTATTGTGCCACTATCTGGAAGAACACACACAGAGCAGTTTCAGTGCTTTTGAGCATAATCATCTGTGAGATTAATTAGCATGTTTGTAAATATTAGAAATGTAGCTCCATGTTTCAAGAAAATCCTTAATCCTGCGTGTGTGTTTCTCTTGTTTCTTGGAGTATTACAGCCGTCCTAGAGTGCATGGGAATGGTACACCAAGGACGGTTGTAAACAAAAAGCCACACTGTCTCCCAGCTCTCTTTTCAACGAATGCTCTGATATGCAATGGTAACAGTGTGGAACAAGCCCAGTAAAGTGTCTGTCATGATCTCAAGGATGTGTACAAATCTGTCTTATGCATTCTCAAAAGAGCAGAAACACTATTTATCATGGACTTCAGACATTGAAACAAGTACAAGGAGGTTTAAAGGGCAGTCAATTTCTGCATCCTCATGTTAAGAATATGCCAGCTTTGTGCATGAGCAATCCTAAATGTAGAAAAACACACCACTGGGTGCAAACAGGACACATGATCATTTGTTATTTTTTAACAGCGTAAGCACATGGTATATAAATGACACCTGCATCAGGCAGAAATTAGAGAAGACACCTGCACCCCACACAAAAGCCCTTGGTGATTAACATCTGATAGGGCCCATAATGCAACATTGTAACGTTCTGTTTAAGCGGTTTCCTCTTTATCAAATGACCTGATCAAGGTGGTGCTCATGGCCTTGGCTCTTGTGTTTATATTATTGTTCACTAAGGATCAGAAACAAACGCATTGGGCTCCCTGCCAATTTACAGTTCATCCTTTTAAACACAAATTTCTATCTGGAGCAATGTTAGGCACATTTTATGTCATAAAATGAAATGTTAAAATCTCAGATGAATTTTTTCAGCACAGACCTTATTTCAGGTATTGAACAGAAGAGACATTATAAAATGCCACAGACTCTGGAACCTGGGAACTGGATGTGCGAAGATGCTAAATCACTTCAAGTTTTGGAGACTCATTCTCTTCTCCATTAGCACCCTGGATAGGAACGAGAATTTGTTGAAAATTGTACTAAAAGGTACAATTTGTTTTTTTTTAGCAGCATACATTTTTATTTTAAAGAAATGACCAACTTCATCCTATTCTTTTGATTTTTCATCACCTGAAATATTTTATATCAGATTTTAAGCTGCAGATACCCCCCCCCCCAACACACACACACACACACACACCTCAACTGTCTTGGTGGCGTAGAACATCAAATCTGAAATCTGGCTTTTTAGTTATCATTGGAGATGTGGTGGTGGTTCCTAATTGAGAAGAACTGCTATAATTTAGCCATTAATTAAACTGAGCAACCTCCTTTTGTGGAGAAATATTTGACAATATGTTCAGTTCTATACTTGTAATAAAGTTATGTATTTTTCCACCAGCTCTATTATCATAAGGTTATGTTCTGAAGCAGCAGGGGGCAGATTCTCACCAGTGGCGGACGTTGCAGATGTTTCTTGAACTGTCCGAGGCCAGCTGTTGGAATGTTTTCCCACCACATGAAGAGGCAACACCATTGGCTGCCCCCTCCTAGGTCACGTGAACCTGGTCATGTGACCAAGGAGGATCGACTGGTGGGTTTTGGTGGATGACCGACGCCGCTGCGGTCATCTCAACCGAACCAAACACACACAGGCTTGGGCCACTGATCTGAGGCCAGAGAAAGGGAGAGGGAGAGAAGGCGAGCGTCAGCCACATCAAACGCCTGGAGCCTCCCACTCACAAGGGGAAACACAGTCTGTAGGGCCGGAGATAGGACACACTGAGGTCACACACACAGATGGACACACACACCCACGTACATGCTTCAGAGCCTCCATACTGTGCTCTGATCTTCAGCTTGAAGATGTATTCAAGTTCTGATAATGCACATTTCTAACAATTTAGACTTGTAATATCTCAGTCTTATCAATATCTACCACATGCAGACACAACAAGGGTTTACCTGGCAGACTGAACAGGTGCATGCTGGGTAATCATCCAAAGAACAAGGTCATTTCCAGCAGATTGGTTTAAAATTAGCTCTGCTCTAAGTGACTGGTGATGGCAGACATGTCCAAACATTTCTAAGGTTAGCTGCCAATTAAGATTAACACCCTCACAGCACTGACAAACAGTATGATACACAGGTGTCATATATCTGAGAATCTATGAAAGTGTGTACAAATGATGCAGGATGTGTAATTCAGGGCTTAAAAGAAAAAGTGTGAAACAATTTGCAGTATTACATCTACACTCAGATGTATTTGTAGTTTATCTGGATAATCATTCAAATCCTTTCCTTCTAACACAGTCAAAAACTTTCTAATGAGTATCTTAAATAATTTCAGGGTCACATTTATTTACATTAATTATCTTGACTTTTTATTTGATTCATCAGCTCTTTTTCTAATTTTTGTTTTTATGATTTAACAAGTTAATTGTTTTTAAATGTGACAGAAAAAATGGGAAAACGTGTTCTGTTTATTATTTTTGTATATAATTAACCATTTTAACTGTTCACATTTAGTGCAGTTTTTACATTCAGAGATTAATCTGTATACAGCAAACTAGGGATATCTAATTTTTGCCAACATCTGATATGCTAAGATTTCAAAACATATTGCTGACACCAGTTTTTTTTAGTTAAGAGTATGCAGTCTTTACTTAATTAAAACTGACCTGTTAATCAAACTGTGATGGTTTGCCTGTGCCAGAAACAGATGTTAAACAAGAAAAGCAACATTAAATTCCTTAATAAATGACAGTGCTCATTATTAAAAGTAGACATTCAGTACATTAACATTCTGCTCACTGGGCATCTCTGAGACATCAGAAATTAATCAAGCATGACATTCAACCAGTAAAACCATTATTTTTCCGTTCAGGAATGCAAGTGAATAAACATAATTTGCCTTTTTAGCCAACAAAAATATGCTTTACAGTTTTTCAGGGTTTTTGTGAATAACAATAATAGTTTTATATATGAATAAAAAATATTACTTTGGTTGAAGAGCTTCGTAATGCTGGTGTTTTAACCACTACAAAAACATAAAAAAATGATTCTGGTAATTACCAAAACTGTTAATTAACTGATCCCCATTATCAACAGAAAATACGTTATTTATCATTAATTCTCATTTTCAAGCCAATATAACCAAACTCGATTGCAGCTCAGCTTTATGCTATTGTATTCAACATCAGTCCTCTCTACCTTATTATAATTATAGATGTTAATGTTTATGTTAGACTAATCACTCTATCCATAGTTGTTACTGATTAGAAAAAGTACCTCTGTAGACACAAGGACCCACTTGAAAACATGATGCTACATCTTGGCTGACTTGGCTGAATTCATATTGAGCAGAGACAAATATGATGAATACAGGTCTATCATTGGTCCATGGATCTGTCACTACCTTGAGTTCTTACTCTGGTCCCTTGTCTCTGTCCATCTCCCTTCCTTCACCCAGAACCCCAACGCAGCTTTGATGGTGGCTAAACAGGTTTTTTCTTGTCACTGTTACTTTAAGCCTCCTATTGGTTGGCCCAATAGGAGGCTGCACTGATGGTGGATTCATGTTGGGTTGGATGTATGTATATGTATAAACTGTATGTTTATATGTCTATAAATAGATAGATAGATAGATAGATAGGTGGCCCTGCAATCAGCTGATGACCGATTCAGGGTACACCTCGCCCAGTGTCAGCTTAGATAGGCTTCAACCCTCTGGGACCCTGAAAAAGTATAAGTGGTAATGATGATGGATTTATACATTCATTTTGCATTATTGTGAACACAAAAAAAGTACAACTTTTTTAAAAGAAAAAGTTTGGCTGTTATTGAATAAAGAGCTCTGACCTCACGCCCTCTAGTGGCTCAGGGGTCACATTTAATTATATTTTTAAATAGCCGGAGCACCAAGAGCAAGATTTTTTGCTTTAAAAGAAAGTTAAACTGTTTACCCTCTTTCATAGGCTACATAGAGGAAAATAATCAAATACAGAAGGCATTTCAAAAGGAAAAGTGAAAAAGGAATTTACATAGAGTGTCACCTGATGATGCTGTTTGTGTGAATAATATGAGTGTGTGAAGTCAATCTCAGAGGGGAACAGTGTGAAGCTTCAACTATAGACACATTTTGAACACTGTATCTTCTGTGTTTCTTTCATCATTAGATATAATGAGTCATCAAATTTTCTGAAATGAAAAATTAGAAAAGGAAAAAGCCTGTGTATGTTAAAATTTGTGTATAATTTCTTTTTAATGTTTCACAAAATAAAATATTGCAGCTTCTTGTCAACATACTGTATCCTGCTGAGGCTTACAGCTTTCTACGGAAGAGTATAAGGGCCATTTTAGATGGAAAAAATAATTTTCGGCAGGTCGAGATTAAAGTCGAAATAATGACAATAAAGACGATATTTTGAGATAAAAGTCAAAATGACGAGATAAAAGTTGAAATGTCGACAATAACATTGAAATACAATTTTGACTTACGATGTATTTCGACTTTATTCTCAACATTTCGGCTTTTTTCTCAGCACTTAGACTTTTTTCTCGACATTTCAACTTTTTTCTCAGCACTTAGACTTTTATCACAAAATTGTATTTCGACTTTATTCTCGTCATTTCAACTTTAATCCCGTAATTTCGACTTTAATCTCGATTTCCCCAAAATTATTTTCTCCATCTAACATGGCCCTTATACTCTTCCGTAGCTTCCTCACTTAGCATATCTGATACAGCCACAATTTAATTTTAATTATTTTTTTAATATTATCCGTCTTACTTTAAAAATATTAATGATAAAGGACATATAATAGAGGGTGCTAAATCTACTCATCTATGTTGTGGTAAGAAAAAAAATGAGGGTATTGAAAAAGATTTTCTCACTGAGAAAGTCAAAAATAGTAACAGAGTGTTAATTATGTATGTAAAAAGGAGCTGACTTCAGTTTTTTGTACACTTCACACCAAATGGTGGTAATTTGTAATGTTAATACTTCCTCCAACAAATACTATGATTAGATAAACAATTTCTGATTGGCAGAAACTCAACTAACTAACTAACTAACTACTAACTAACTCAACTCATAACAGATTTTTCAAAGCACTCAGCAAAACAGTAGGTCAAAGTCATATTCTTCTTCTTTTCTTATTATTTTTATGTTTTTTTTTATTTTTATTTTAATTAAATCATTAATAAATTGATTTATTCATTTTATTTTACGTTATTTATTTGATTCTGTAATCTTATTTAGTTTTACATTTTATGTTTTTTAGTGACATGTAAAGAAAGAGAGGTGGGCAGAGACAAGGACGGACCAACAAGACAATTCGGGAAATAGATGCATTTATGGATGCCCGGGTGATGAATTTTTCCTTATCATATTTCTTTGTTGAATATATCTTCATTAGAGGTTAGCACCTTGAGATGAGGTACATTGTTTTCAAGAGGGTCCTCCTCTGTATGTGGTTGTATAAAGGTAGTTATACGGTGGTATCATCAGCAACAACCATGGATAGCGAGGTGGTTCTAATATCAACATTAACAGCTATTATGATAATGAAGTGGAGAGGACTGATGTTGGTTACTGCAGGGACAGCCATTCATTCTAACTGACTGATCTTTGTGAAGTTAATATCAGGAATTGTAATGAATAATAGAATGGGGCTAAACCAAATATTTGCAATTATAGTCATTCAAGCCTTGTAGGCCTACAGCAGCAGGTGGACAAGAGCAAAACAAAGAGGTACAGAGAGAGAGAAGGGAGAGGGAGTGTTGGAGAGGAGCTCAGTGTGCCAAATCCCCCTGTAGTCTAAGCCTATTGCAGCTTAACTATGAGCTATGAGCTGGTCCAGGCCTGAGCTGCCCCTAACTGAAAGCCTTATCAAAAAGGAATGTTTTTAGTCTAACCTTAAAGGTAGAGAGGGTGTCTGCCTCCCAAACCGTGGTTGGTAAACGATTCCAGAAAAGAGGAGCCTGATAACTGAAGGCTCTACCTCCCATATTACTTTTAGAGACTGATGGTATCAAGAGCAGGCCAGTATATTGGGAGCATAACGTTTTAGAGGGGTTATATGGCAATACAAGCTCTTTAGGATATTGGTATCTGTCCACTGAGAGCTTTATGAGTGAGAAGAATAATACTGAATTCTATTCTAGATTTTATGGAAAGCAAACGCAGAGAAGCTAATACAGGAGTAATGTGATCTCCTCTCCTAGTTCTAGTCAGTAAACATGCTCTAGCATTTTAAACCAGCTGAAGAGTTTTAAGAGTCTGTCTGGGTCAGCCTGATTAAAGGGAATTACAATAATCCAATCTATAGTCAACAACTATGTTTTTAGTATCACTCTGAGACAGGATGTACTTGATTATGAAAAAAAAAATAATAAAAAATTAGCTGTCCTTGAGATTTAAGTTGAATGAATATTGAAAAAATACATACAAAATTATGCACAGACTACACTAAGGTTTGTGTATTGTTCTGCACAGGAATGAGGGGTTTCAGTTTTTTTTTTTCTTTGGTAAAACCTGTTAATAATCCAGCGCAAACACTATTCACTCAATCAGCTATTGATGGTACAACTGGTTCCTGAAAGCTTCAATAGTTTTAAATATTTCTTGAAAGGCGCTGACATGTTCCCACTCCAGTCAGTCTCTTCTGGTCAACAACAACAGCAGCTGTTAGCATCTTGCGTGTAACTCCACTTCCTCCCTCAGCATCAGCGCTGCAGCCCCTCCTCTTCTCTTACGCCACTATGCCATGACAGACATGACAGTTATTAATCACCTTTTCTTCCGCCTGTTCCAAACTGGACCTGGGATGCAGAGGGCTGCTGGTCAGGAGCCGGGCCTGCGGCTAAAATTAGCGGCCAGCTCAATCAACAGCCTGATTTAGTGCTAGTGTGTATAGCCGGTGTGTGTTTGTGTGTGAATGTGTGTGTGATGTCTGAGTGCTGGGGCAGATCAGAAGACTGATTCCACTGGATTTCCTGTTCCTATGGGACACTGGTCCTGCTCACTGTTACTAAAAAGGAGCTTTTTTGGTTTGCTCCTGCAAGTTTTTGTTTGTTTATCTTTCATTAAATCCAAATTCCGAATAATTGAATAGCCCCCAAACCACCATCTTCTTTGTACATTACCCTAAACCTTACCCCCTGCACCCCCACATCCCTAAAACACCCAAAACACCACCCAGTCATGCAGTGGTGATCTCTGACCTTTTTTAAAGCTTGGTGTTAGCTACCTTATCAGTGCCACGCTCCCCCTGTCACCCCATCTCTTACCAGTCCCGAACCTAAATTGTAAAAATAACAAAGTGAGAGTGAAGGGGGTAATTGGAGGCGGGGGGGCTACTTCTCACATTGCATGTAAACCCTGTAGACCTTGCAGGCCAGGGGTTTAGTTGAAAACAAATGCATTGAGGTCTTTTGGAGGTGTGTATGTGGGTCACTGTTGGTTCTCCTTACAGCTTTCGCTCCAGGGGGGCATGTGGTCAAAGGAGGTGAGGATGAAGTCAAGTTGGTGTGTGCATGTAAATGATTTCTGTGTGTAACAGTGCTTTGGAGTGTGAGGCCTCACAATTTCTGTGCAGATAACTATATAGTCCTCCAAAAATGTTTGGAAACATTATTTCGTTAGAATATAATTCGTTACTTCTTCCCTTTTAATAACACCAATTGGTATTGCATTTTTATATAATTGCGTAAAGGTTGATATAAGTTGACTGTAAAGGTTAGTCACCTTTACAGTCAAGTACAACTTGTTGCCAAAAGCTGTTTATTCCCCCCACTCACATCCTTGCTCTTCATCAGAAGGACTTGAATTATCACATCTGTGTTGATAATCCTCATTAGAATTGACTCTAGCGCATCTTTTAGTGTGCAGACTTGTTTGTCTCTTTTAGCTAACTTTTTTTTTTTGTAGCATCCAGTAGTTAATTTTTGGGATCACTCTTTGTGAACACAAAGACAGTAAATCAGTATAGCACATTTATATATGACTATACTACATACCCATGGTTGCAGCATAAAGATAGAAAATAGACAAATACAAGCAAATCCACCCTTCTTAACTCCTCACCTATGAATAATAACCTCATGATTATTTTTGTTATTATAGCACATTTTCTGTTTAATCTTGCATTAATATGCTTAATTATCATAGGAACTCCAGTGTTGCTGCCCCTGCTGTTTGACTGTGCTGCACAGTGTAAAAGCAGCCGCTGCTTGTTGACAGTTTGCAGGGCGCAGGTTCAGACCCCAGCACAATGGTGACATAATGGACACAGATTCAGTGGAAGTCAGTTGTGTCACTGGGGTGAGTGTGATGTCACTAACTGTGTGGCATTATCACCATTTACCAGGGTGTTGTACTTTGGCAGACATTGCTTAGCTAATAACTGGTTTCAGTTTTACTCACTGGATTATTTACATGTTTACACAGACACACATCGTTCTTTCACTGTGTTGTTGCTTCATACAATATGATTATGTTACAAAGCCTGTTTAGGACAAGACCCAGCTGAGTTTTGAGACATACCTTGTAATTTGGAAAGGTATTACCAAATCACAAGGTTTACCTTCCTGTAGCTTCTATTGTGGTGTCGAAAAAAAAAGAGTACTCATCGGTGCTTCCTATTTTATTCTATTAATTTCTCTAATCTAGGTAATCAGATATGTTCAGTTTGATATCTTATCTGAGAACTTTGCAAAGAGGGATTTCCAAAGACCGTCTGTTGATGGAAGTTTACATGGTTAAATACATTGGTCTGTGACCTTTCTGGCAGCAAATATAGCTTCTTTAAATGCCAGAGAATCTGTGCTATTTGCAATTAAGTTGCATCATGAGCTATGTTGTACATATTCGAAACATTATTCAATCCAAACATGGGTCTGGATGGAACAGCAATGTAGACCAGACTCAGACTGGAGTCTGCCTTTCGGTGAAGGACAAACATTAGATGTGCCTCTACATTTTTAAGTGAGCTTTAGGAGTAGACTGCAAGTCTAATGACCACTCTTTTAACTTTGAATGAAAAAAAGAAGGAGACTCAGTGTGCATAGGCCCTGAGACATTTTTAAAAGTATATGAAAATAATCATCCTTGTTGCAGATTGCCTAGCTTGCTTTTGTTGGCCATGAAATAGCCCATATTGTGCTATTTCAAGTTTTACAAGCCCTGTAGAGTATTTTAAATGCCTCCCTTATGTGATAGAGTTCAAAACAAAAAGTCTGTGGCATCAGGACTTCCCCCTCAGCCCCTGTGAACGTTGTTGGTAGCTGCCTGTAACAGCTTGTTCTCTCAGCACCTTCAACTAGGCTTACCACTGTGACATCATACCATTGATTCCTTGGCAGTTTGAGCCAGAGGCTCTGGCAGAGCATCTCAGACAGACTGAGAATAGATCAAGGATACTCAGTATGTGAAAACTATAAGTTTTTCTTTTTTTTTTTTAAATGTAGGCAATTTGAACATTCTTCAGCAGTCATCAAAACTGAATAAATGAACCAGAAAACTAAACTGTACAACTTTTAATGTTTTCTTTTTCATAGTTTTTTGATGATACATTTTTTCTGGGTTTTTTTTTTCTTTTTATGTGGTCTTAATATCTATGCTGTGTTGCTTGTAATATGTGTGGTAAAAGGCCTGTTAATCAGGGTGACATCACTGTCAAAGAAAATAAAGCATTAAAGTGCTCTCTTTTCTCTAAAAACCAGCCTCCAAATTATCGCATTTACAAATTATTCAATACAGTTTAGATGTTTATCACAAAGGAAAGTTGCCACAATGCACGCACCACCACCACCACCACCAACAACAACAACAACAAAAACCAGTGTTTCACCTGCATGTCACCTTTTGAGTGTGTCTACCTTTTCGTTCATATGCTCTTGCCTGTGTGTATACGTGTGTGTATATATGTGTGTGTTTTCTTGCAGGCATAGAATCAGTGACTATAAACAGATGTACGGAGGTCACAGTAGGTGCAGGTGAACTTTGCTTCCATCAGCATTCAGACCTCCTGCTTTCCCTCAGTTTGACCTTCCTCTCTTACACACCAACTAGCACTCAGGAATATACACACACGCATCCATGTGCTTCTAGAATACTTTGCTTCTGGCAGTAAATGTAGATGTCATGAGTTCCATCATGAGCGTATTTTCTTATCCAAACATTCAGGACACTTAGTCAGCTGATTTAATTCTGCAGCATGTAACTCTGTTGCCAGGGGGCTCTCAATTAGAACAATAAGGAAAGATGACATTGTGGGTATTGGAGAAATAAAGAAGTGATTCCCTGCTACACCAGAGCCTTGCAATAAAAATAAGGTAAGTCTTAAAGGAGAGCTCCCCAGAAAGGGAAGGAAGCAAACCACTTAAGTCAAATGAAATACAGCAAAATACAGTGTCTTGTAGTTTTAGTTTCCAATTCATTTTGTTACAAGATTTACTGTGTTACATCAATAGGAATTAAGAATTTCTCTTGGTTTACAATAAGAGCTCACCTAAAATGAGGGCTCATTCATTGTTTCATAGTTTCACCAGTTGGAATTTTGTATGATCAAATCTGAGACACTCTGGAGGCAACCCGGCTATAAGGCTTATACCCCAATGTCCCCTTTTTGGCCACAGCAGTAGACATTATTACCTCCTCTAATAAGGAGATCATATTTTTGCCAGCACTGTTTGTAAACAGGATAACTCAAAAAGTTATGAACTGTTTATGATATTCTCAGGGAATGTTGGTCATGGCACAAGAAAGAAGTGATTACATTTTGTTGTTGACCTGAGTCTGGATGTCGATCCAGGAATTTTTTCAAGGATTAAATATAGTGAGAGGGAACATTTTTTTGTTTTTCTCTAATAACTCAAGTTCTCAGTGGATTTGGATCCAGGAATTGTTTAAATGATTTGTTAACGAAGAGACTGTTCTCCAAATTTTTGACAATAATTCAGCCATCAATACTGAAAATTCCTTGGTGGAGGTTTGGACTCTCTGAGCATTTCTAGTCGTCACGTTATATACATTTTAATTAATCAATTAATCAAGCAATTAGTATTTGTATAGGGCCAATTCATAACAAGTGTTATCTGAAGAAACTTTACAAAATAGCAGGGTGAGCCATACTCCACTTTATAGATACACATGAATGCATAGACACATACATATATAAAATACACATATATGCATATACACACATCCATACACAACATGAATCCACCATGAGCACAGCACTGGGCCAACCTACAGTGCAGTGCATCTGTAGGAGGCTCACCCCCAAATTCCACATAACGCGAGAGCTGCGCAGCGCTGCGCTCTTGAATCGTACTGCGGAGCACTTAGAACCCAGTCTAGTCTATCAGGCAAATTCCACTGCCCGCGCCAGCACCGCGTTGCTGAAGCGCCAGCGCGCCACGGCACTGGAGATTCGCTTCAGGTCTATTTTCTGCGCAGCCGCTTCAAAACCTCATAAATTCACCGTTGTTGAGAAAGCACCAGACAGGAAGTCAATGTGTGGAGTATCCGGAACTTACAAAATAAAACACAATGCACGGACTCTCGAACGTAAATTTCCTCAACAGTTTGTCATTACTTCAGAACGGGAGGCACAAACATTAGGTCAACAGTCGGTCAGAGGGTCCCAGAGGCAGCACGACACCATGGACGAAGAAAAGTGAATCGTAGAGGTACAGAAACATATAACATTGTATATATGACACCAAACATCCTTTCTACAAGGATATAGGCAGATAGAAGTGAAATAAATCACGAAGCTGTAAGGTTGGGACCAGCAAAGGGACCTTAGAGAATCGAGGTGAGGTGTTGTTTACTTCTATTCTCAGTCCATAACATGTTTTATTAACGTGTGACATCGCTATTCGCACAGGAGCTTGTGACTCTCCAGGGATCAGCCCCCCTCCCTTCAGGGCTGCGCGCCGCGGCGCTGCTCGGCACGGCTCGTCACGGCTCGTCCAGTGGGGTTTGCAGGTCGGAGCAAGACCGTGGCGCTGTGGCGCGGCGCGGCGCTGTGGTGCGGCGCGGCGCGGCGCGGCGCGGCGCTCTCGCGTTATGTGGAATTTGGGGGTTACAGTGACAGTGGCAAGAAAATTCTCTCATTAGCAGTTGGAAATCTTGAGTGGAGCCAAACTCTTGTTGAACAGCCACCACCAAAGCTGTGTTAGGGATGTGGGCGGAGGAAGGAAAGTAGACAGAGAGAAATGGACTTTTATATCCATTTATGATAGCAACATACTTTTGGACATCCAGACCATAAATCTGTCCTCATCATATTTGTCTCTGCTGAATAAAAATGTATTCGAGATGTGGCACTGGTTTTCAACAGGGTCTTCATGTCTGTGTGGTTGTAAATGTAGTTATAATGAAATTTTCATCAATAAAATAAATAAATATACACTCAATGGCCACTTTATCAGGTACACCTATTCAGTTAAATGTCAATGCAAAGAGCTTATCAGCCATTCACATGGCAGCAAATCAATGCATTTAGGGAAAGAAGACATGGTCAAGATGACCTTCTGAATTTGAACAAAGCATCTGACTGAGAAAAAAAGGTCTTTTAAGTGAATGTGATGTTTTGTTGATACAAGACAAACTAGTGAGTATTTCAGAAACTGTTGAATCTTGGGTTTTCATGCACAATCATCTCTGTGTTTGACTTGTCATAAATAGGAAATATTCAGTGAGGGCAGTTCTCAGGGCAAAAATAAGTTGTGAATGCCAGAGGTCAAAGGTGAATGGACAGAGTGATTCAGGATGATTGAAAAGCAACAGTAAGTCAGATAACCATTTGTTACTACAAGGGTGTGCAGAAGATCAATTCTGAATGCACATGAATATTAAAGCTTAATGCTTAATGAAACAAGGTGGCCGTAATGTTAGCCATGCCAAGTGCCCAATGGTGGCACTTTAGTTTTGCCTTGGCTCTGCATACTTTAAGACTGGAAGCCTGAAAGATTCTGATATTTTTTTTTTTACATATAAAAGCAGTAAAAGGGATGAAAAGGAAGAGGCAAATGAAGTTGTTTGAGTGGCATGCATTGTTTTTTTTTAAAAAAAGGTTGTGAATAAGTTATCATATGAGATAAAAACTCTCTTCGCCACACTCTTTCTCACATTTTTTTGCCTCAGATTTATCAAATCAGCTTTAGGTAGGAGGTGATGAGACAGTTGGAGGTAATGTCACAGTGCCCTTTGCCCCCCTTCTCTGCTCTCTCCCTCGCTTCTCCTATCACCGCGTCTCCTCTGGCCTTCTAACCATCCTCTCTCCCATCCTCAGTCCTCCTTAACAAGAACAAGGAGGAAAGAAAGAGGACTGGCCTTGATGACTACTCCCAAGCCACAACATCACTTTCTCTCTCACACACACACATACATACACTTACACACAATACACTACAACAACCTTCACATTCTTTGATGAGCAGCTTATAGACACCTGTCAGCAGCAACAGTATCAGGCACAAACCTCCCATTTCCAAACATGCTAGTTTTCAGGAAATAAAAAACAAAAAACTGTATTTCTGAAAGAATACAAAATGTATTATTCTCTTAGGTAATGATTTTTTTAAAAAAATATTTGGTTAAAAAATTATAAAACCAACTCAACAACACAAATTTTCACCAATAGCAAAGTTTTATAACAAAAAAAGGGGGGGGAAAGTGTAGATGTGAGGTTTGTGCCAGACAGCACCAGAAATGGAAACACACTTCACAATGAAGAATGTCAGCAAAGTTTTTTGTTCCATCATCTCCTGTCTGAGTCCGACATGATTGACACTTCATTTGTTTGAGGGTTCACATCCTCTGCACGTTTTCTCCTCGCTTTTCTGAAGTCAAACACATACACACACACACACACACCCCTACACACGCACACACAAACACACACACTACCGCACACACACCTTTCCGCTTCACCCTGCTCTGAACTTACTGTGCAGAAAGTGTAATAAACATGTGCAGCGAGTCGTTCCCTCAGTGCCCCGCCATCATCACTGCTGTCGCCCACCCTCTCACCTACCACCCTATACACCCCCTGCATCCCCACTCAACGACCCCACCCCCCACCCAGCCTCTCTTCTTCACTCAGATTTGAGCTTCCTGCTGATCCCCATCACACTGACACAAACCCTGAAAACACCTTTTGACTGTCAGCAGCAATGAAGAAACTTCCCTAAAATCCTTTTTTAAGATCTCATGACGCAGAAATGCATTTCAAAGTTTTATCCCATCAAATACTATTTACACCATGCAGCCCCCTTCCTGAGGGGGCTGCATGGTGGTGCAGCAGCTACAGTGATGGTGCCTCACAGAAAGATGGTTGCTGCTTCAACTCCATGAGTCAGCCATGTCTTTTCATGCAGTTTGCATGTTCTCCCTGTGCATGTGTGGGTTTTCTCCAGTTTCCTCCTACAGACCAAAAACAAGTTAATTGGGTCAACTTGTGACGCTAAAGTACCCACAGGTGTGAGAGTAATCGTGAATGGTTGTCTGTCTCTATGTGTTGGCCTTGTGACTCGCTGGTGACCAGTCTCTACTTTCAATATATTGTATTTTTTTCACAATATCTGTGATGCCAGTTGGTCTGTAAATCTCATATTAGTATGCACATTTTGGTAAATGTTGAGAACATCAAGTGTAACATAAACCTCCCCATTAATCTTTAGTCCCTCTTAAGTCCTTTTCTTTCAGGATCAAGAACAAAATTAGACAAACAACTCTGTTCATATAAACAAGAACCACCAGAGATTGCTGAATACCTACCCAGTGTTATAGTACTTTTATTTGTTTACTTACTTTTTTCTTTACTTTTGCAAGTTGTTTAAAATACTTGCAGTAGAGTCAAGTAACAAGTTATACATTAACAATATTTACTTTCTCCGCACAGCACTTGTTTTCTGTCATGTGCAGAGACGCTTTGAAAACCAATTTCTCCATTATACTGAGAATGTCCAAAGCCTGCTTTCCATTATAAATCATTTCACCTACTGTGTCCATGTTGAAGGTATAAGGCTATAGTTTATGATTGAATGGCCCAGTTGTGGAAATAGGGTGTTGGCACAGAAGCTGTAATCATAAATACTGTCACAAAATTAACAGTCAAGTAAATCTTACCCACTCAAGGGTTTTAGGAATGACTGTATGAGTAGTCAGGATATAAGTCAACAATTTTAAACAACCTAAGGTGTGCAAATTAACTTTGCCACACAGATGGACCTGCCTGATTCAGTGTCTGTAATCCATCCTTCCAAGCTCCAATCTACAACGATTGCGAGCGGTCCAAAGTGGGCATGGCCCAATTAATGTCCTTTACAACAGGAAGAGGTGGGAGCTATGAGTGAGCTGACAGTATGAAGCTACTGTTTGTACAGAGATTAGCACAGACACTATCAGCTTCAGTAGCGTTTTTATCAGATCTGGACCACGTTTCTTTATTAAATGAAAAACAAACCAGAGCACTACAAACTTCTCTTTAGAAAGCGCGTGCTCATCTTCCGACCTGTTTTGCTGAGAGTTTGTTGCACGAAGTGGCTCAGGTTCTGTCCTTTAACCTGTGGCAGTAAAGCCTGCCTACTACGTTATCTGAATGATAATGAATGTGTCACTATGTGATTGACAGAATAACTATCCAATCATATGCCAGATAGGCTTTAAAAGGTCATGCCCATTCCCAAACACTTTCTATGGATTCTTTCCCAGATGGACTAGTGAAATATATTGACAGTCCATCTTGCATGTCAGGTTATGTGCAGACGACACTTTTAGGGAGAGTCAAGGGCCTACAGACATCAGTATTTAACTTATGCAAAATTACTCACACAACTAAAAACGCAGTTTTTAAGTTAACATCTGATTTTTATTTTTTCAAAGGTACCAATAAGTAACTTTTGAACTAGTATTTGTGCTAACTAACTATTAGATTGTGCTGCTGATACTGTGCATTCCTAACAGATTTATAAATACACAGATGCCATCAGAGATGTTGATGCTCTTGGTATGAATATGTGTTGGAGTGTTTTTTGGAGTCTCAGGATTACTCGCTGTCATCAGTGTGACAGCTGTGTACATCTGGTTGTGTAGGTTGTGTAGGGGCCTCTTACAGCTCAATCTGCACATCATTCAGTGGTTGTCTGGGCCCCTGGACTCACTGCCACTGCTCACCTCATTAACAACCGAGCCACACCTCCAATCTGTCCGCCTAATATCTAAATCTTACTGCAGATTAGTGGAGGAGTCATGGACCAGGAGGAGGGAGGAAGGAGAAAGGAAACAGGATCCTGCAGGAAGGCTTTGTGCAGGGCACATGAGTTTTATTAATGATCTGAAGGGTGCTGTGGTTGTGGCTGCTTTTTGGGTTTGTGGCTGGTGGATGTATAATTAGGGCTTAAGACTTGTACTGTAGTTTGTGTGTTTCTGTGTATGTGTGTAAAGAGGGGAGACCCTAAAATGAACAGATCTGATCATCTCACAGGGATCAAAAGGCTTTATTTCAGGTTGCTTTATTCAAAGTTTTTAACCTTACACAGACAGAGACAGTTTTAACAAACTTGCCTCCACAACAGTCATTTTTTGTCATCACGGCATTAACTGTAGAGAGTACAGAGAGAACATTTTCCAGATTGTGCACTAATAAAAAAGGAGAGAGAATGAACAAGGTTACAATGTTGCTAAAATCACGGATACATTTTTGATAATGGATGTACTTTCTTAATTTCTGTCTTTTCATTATTGACATACCTATTTGAGGTGTAGATTGCCTTGCTCCTTAGTGCCATCATGTCATTTTCAGGAAGTAACACTTCAGAAAATCCTTCTGTTGAGCTGGTTGACGTGTTCCTTAGATACACTTACTGTTCCCATGTATACAAACATAACTTGGTTAAAGAACCTGCTTGGAAATTTTCAGAGTCCAGAAATTTTAGGGGTAAATTTCCAACCCCTCAAATTATGTGATTTTTTTTTACTGGTAACTCTTTCATATATAATCTACAATTTTCATGAATAAATGCTTGAATTAATGCATGAAAAATTAATTTGTGCAGGTTTTCAAGATAGGTTATCAGTGATATGCATGTAGTACATGTACAACAGAATAGTGCATGACTTTGTTTATTGAAGCATTAAATGAGGTGTGTCAGCCATATTGAGTTATTAACGATGTCTGTGATTTTATCCATCTGTGAGATTTTATCCAGACCAGTCTGAGAAGTTATGTGTTGAATTCATGTTTACTCCTGCTTCACTACACCTCTTAATCATTTCTGTGGGTCCTTGATTTGTCTTAGATATTAATAAACACCATTTAAAACTTGTGAGTCATGATGACTTAAACCCCCTTGTTAATGCATTAATTAGAATGTATGAAGTCAGGTCTCATACATGAATATTAATGATATCTATCGCAACATTAACTTATGTCTGAATAAACTACCCATTACCTCAGGCAGTATTCCATGCATGACATTAATGATGTTATGTGGGTCCTAATCTAAAGTAATTTTTACTCAACATAATTAAAGCATGTAATTTCCAGGTATTGAACTGTAATTAATGGTGCAAAAACTAATATACACATATTCCAATAAAATGTTTTAAATTCAGAATGAATTGTACAAAATATTTTAGATAATTGATGATATCTATCTATCTATCTATATATGTAGAGATGAAACGTTTTATATATATATATATATATATATATATATATATATATATATATATGTATACAGTCTGTATGAGGCCCTAACCTCATACAGATTGTTGGTTATAGCTTTGCAGCCTTTGCTTTCACAACATCCTATAGATATGCTGTGTATTATGAATCAGAAAAATCGACCCGAGAGCAAAAACTAAACAACACTCTTTCTGGCAAGGAAACTCAAAGGTTTATCACTGTGTTAAAATTTTTTATTGGTGGACCGTAGGCAGTTTTTGGACAAATCTGGATGTGTCTACAATCTGATATTATACATTCAGACTTAAAGAGTCAATGATTGACTCATCACTAAAAGTCAATCTATAAACTGCCCCTGACCTTCAAAATAGATACGGTTTTACAGGAAATGTATTCTAGATTTTGTGTTTGCTTTAAGCAACAAGAAAACCACCTGCATGGACAGACATAAATTATACATGTGCCTAAGTATAGCTGGTATATTGATTATATAATCCTGTGCATGAATGTAAAGCATTATGACCATGTTATAATGCAATAACTGTACCCTTCATTTGGTATAATGTGTGGATTTTCAACATAATCAGATTCAGACATAACTATATCCCAAAACAGCATTTCATTTCACAGCTACTGGGTCTCATCATGTCTACAGAGCACCTAATTTTTGAGTTTAAATGTTTTTTTTTTTTTTTTTTTGGTATCTAACAATGCAAATAACTCATAAAATCAGCTTCAGTACGTTTTTTTTTTTTTTTATATTAGCCGTCCATACATAGAGGAGGTATTTCCCCAAAAAATTAATGGTCGTATATCTATATATCTATATCTATCTATCTATCTATCTCTCTATCTCTCTATCTATCTATACATACATATACACACACACACACATATACACACACACACACATATATATATATATATATATATGTGTGTGTGTGTGTGTATATATATACACACACACACACCCACACACCCACACACAGACACCCACACATATATATATATATATATATATATATATATTTATATTTATATATATATATATATATATATATATATATATATATATATATATATATATATATATATATATATATATATATATATATATATATATATATATATATATATGTATGTATATATATGTATATATATATGATTATATCTTTTGGGTGTTATGGGTATATTAAGAAATATATTTTAGCAATTCACATAGGCAACACTTTATTCAGCATTAATTTGGGTTGAGTTTAAGAACAAAACAAGTGAGAAACTGTAAAGCTGTTTTGATTAAGATTTCTAGTCCACAAGTCAATGAGACTTTTCCTTAAAAGAATGGATTTACTTTTCTCAGAACATTGTTCTTATCACCCAGACAGGTTTTTACAGCTATCAGACAGTTTCAGAACACAAAGTAATGACAATGTCAGGAATGTGTGTACACAGTGAAGAGCTGCTAGAGAGATAGAAAAAAGACCCTGTAAGACTGATATGACAATTCAAAAGTCTAAATTACAATTTTCTCACTGGAAAAAATGAGAGCAAGAATAACATACATTTTAAAGATGCTCCGATGTATGTGCCATAGGAATTCTTTTAAATATTTGATGTTATAGTGCCACCTAGTGATCTGAATCGATGGCTGTTTTAATTTATATTTTCACACACTTTTATTTTCAATTTAGTGACCTTATCAGAGTGCCTTTTTTAACTGTAGGCCAGTATGTATGTATAAATAGTTAAAAAAAAAAAAAAAAAAAAAAAAAGCATGTAAATGAATTGATCTTTTTTGGTTTTGCATCTTCACTGTCATTTGTTTTGTAGGGAAAAAATATGACTGGATGGAAACATGCATGACAAGAAGGACAGACAAAAAAAAGGACATATACAGAATAAAGACAAACAAATAAAACTAATAACAGAATTACAATACCAGTCTTTACTCTAATTAATGATTGTTAATAAAGGCGTCATGGCTCCATGTAAGCAAGTGAAAATGCATCTAAGGTAAGAAAAAATACATAAAATAACTCAAAAGAAAAGCATAAAATAGTATGAAGATGAAGATTTAATGCAATAATTCAATTTGATTTAATAAATTACCTGCTGAAATTTTTTTGTCTCCCGCTCCCATTTCTTCATTTTGAAGCTCTACTTAGAACCTTCTTAAGATCAACAGTGCAAAATATACATTCTTGGAATTTTACAACTGCTCTTAAGATTTTGATCCTGCTTGTAGTATTTACTGTACATATGGCTCTGTTACAGTGTAGACAAATATTGGTTAAAATAAGAAACAGATATACCTCTTACCGCAAACAAGCAGACAAACAAAAGTCAAGAAGACTATTTCAAAACAATTCAATTGTATAATACATGACTCACTCGAATGAATGAGTGTTCACGTTGACATAAAGAAATTTAGATCCAGAAACCCTTGTCCAATCATAGAACACTAGGAAGCATTTCTGAAACAGAATTTGTAAATGAAAAGCAGCTTTAAACTTATATCTGAGCATGAAAGGGCACAATTTAGTATTTCTTGTAGCCTGAAACCAAGAGGTGGATTTTTTCTGTATTGACTGTTAAGTCATTGGGAAGTAGTTTTTCACTTTCTCTGAATTTTGTAGCATTTAAGGGTGACTTAAAAATATGTTCAGTTGTTGAAAGAAATAGAAATAAGACTCTAAGAATAACTTCAGTTATATACTGAAAAAATAACTCAATTTTATTATTATTATTACTAATGGATTTTTTAATTCATTTATTCAATAATTTCTCCTGAAGTTCTATAAAATCTTTTAAAATTTGTTCAGTTTCACAGACACTAGTGTAAATTGTCACCTAGCTACACTTCCTGGAGTGTTAAAGAAACGTCAATAAACATTATGCAGTTTATTTAATCATAATATGCAGTTTATTTAATTATAATCTTCAGTAAAGCTACAAAGATGACAAACTGACCCATGATTTTCATTGGCCTGGTAAATGAAAAATATAACTGCCAGTACGTTGATTTGGGCTTTTCACCAAAAACTACATTTCCCATACTGCTTGACAATTGAAGTGTGAAAGGTCATGTCGCAGCGATGATGAGGTAATAACAAACATGGCGGCGCTCGGTGCAGCACGGTGCTTATTTCGAAGCTACTCACGGATCAAAAATGTTCAAAAGAGCAAACAAGTGCTGGTCAGGTGTGGAGCAAGGATGCTTTGTAGTGGAACACAAGAAAACGGTAAGTCTAATTTGACTTATTTTTCTTTACATTAGTTATTTTCTGCTGTAAAAACACTGACCTTGTAATGTATTCAGTTGTCGTCTATTCTCTCACTTGGTGTCAAAATCAATGAATGTCGTTGAAATTAAGTGACAGACTAATGAGAGTGGATCCAGACTATAGTACATGTATCAATTCGACAGTAATTTTAGTCAATTTCATGTTTCGTAGCTTATGATATCAGTTCAGTGCAACGTGATGGCAGTGGTTTCTAGGATTTTTTTTCTCCAGCTTATTTTATTATTAACGAAACAGGACGTTGATATAAAAGCGAGCAAAAATAATGCAAATGAGCTTAAAGGGTAGTTTGCAAAAAGCACAAGGTAAAGCAACATTAGACATTTATTGCTCTACAGTCTTAAAAGTACTATGAAAACTAATTGAATAAATTTCAGGCATTAGAAGTTTCTATTTTTTCTTTCTTTGCGAGGTGAAATAGTCGAAATATACCTTTTTTATTGTAACAGAAACGTATCAATAATTTTGCATTCATGGATGCAGAATAACACGAACAATGTTGACTTAGAAAAATAATAAAGATATAAAGTCTTTCATTATATGCAAAGGAAATTTCATCTGAGACTTCAGATAATGTATTTATTATACTTCTTCCTTAAAACTCTGCCTGATGCATATTTCCAAATAAGTGCGTGACTGTCTCAGTGTTTTCTGTAGTATAACTGAACTGGGGGCTTGTTTTTTTTTTTTTTTTATAAATTTTGTCAGATATGTTATTGTGGTATTATTTCTTCATGCTTGCTTTCCCTAGTATGACCTCCACAGTCTATAACTGCCTTAATGTCAATGACAAAAGTGATGATTCAGAGGTACAAGGATGCATTTATCAGACATACCTTATGGAGTATTAAGTTGGTGTACAACTGTCATGTCCTTTAAAACATTTATTGACATAAGAGGATCTCAGTCACCTCGAGTCTGGTTGTGTTGTGTAGAGGTTAATCCTAACACCAGACCATAGCCACCACTTAATGCATATTGATGCACTTCTAATCAAATAAACCCAAAAATCAGCCATAAACATTTACAGATCTGCTCTGATGCTTGTGATTAAGTGTTTAACTAGTGTGCCTTTTTCCTTTTGCGCTCTAAGAGAGGACAAAGCCTAAAGTCACAGATCCAGCCGTTCAGGAAATCCTCAGCAGGATAACTGGTCTGGATCTTCAGAAAGTGTTTCGACCGATCATAGAGGAGCTGAAGCCACCCTCATATAAACTCATGACTGACGAGGAGCTGGAGCAGGTGCTCTTTAAATAAACCATGATAACCTCCCTCATCAGTCACACACATACCTGTAACACGTGTTTCATACAGCATTGTATTTGTTTTCCCAGGCGACAGCGTTAGCCACAGAGCAGGCAAAGACACTGCTGCGTATGCCGCCTGTTCTGCCGGAGAGGAAGCCAATAACTGATGTGCTGTCTGAGGACCCGATCCTGGATGGCATGGAAACTGCGAAACTGGTCTTCACAGACATTACATACAACATCCCTCACCGGGTAAGCACATGGTTTGGTCAGTTTATATGCATGTGCATAAGTGGGAATTAGATGGAAGGCTTGGTGATTTATTGAGTCAGCAGAATTCAGTGTTTCCCATATGCTTTATTGTTATGGCGGCCATTTATACAATATGCTCCATTTACACGTACTATTATTGGGAGGTGGTATTTAAATCATTCTGCGTCTTATGAGATCTTTGTGTAGTCCACATTATGGTGTCGTGACAGACCTACCGTGGCAATATAACCCTTTCATCAAAGCATCTCCTGGATTTTCTTCCATGCAAACAAGTTAGTAAGCAGCAAACCTGATGTCAGATGGTGATACCCTGGTAAAATTTAAAATTACTCAACTCTGTACTTTTAAAGCAAATCTGATGCACCTCCAGCTCATGGTGTTGTATCTTGGTCAGAGTCATCAAAAGATAAAAAAATGGCATAATTATCATAGTGTTGTCTTAGCTCAATGGATGGAGATGACAATGCCATGTGTGCATGCAGCTGAAAAGTATTTGTATTTATCTATCACCACATTCACACTTGCCAAAAAAATCTAAAAATTATCCAGACATTATCCAGGCAAACAACCAAGTTATTCATTCGAACTCAACCTGGATAATTTCCTCGCGTTCCCTTTGTATTTTATCAGGATAAAACCTGAGTAGCCTCATGTCTGAACGCTGTGAATTTGCAGCATAATTCACTGAGGCGAGTGGGGAGGGTTGATGACATCATCCTATGCAACAAGCATGGACCAGAGAGAGAGACTTGACAGGATATATCGTAACAGCTGCTGCTAGGGTAGAAGTTTATTTGATTATAAAGGGAGTAACACAAGTGTGTCTGGACATCAGAGGTGTTGTTTCCACTAAACATCAAAGTTCTTTAGTACATCTGTTCCAAAACGATCACCAGTGGGTCTCTCATGCATCCAAAGAGCCACTGTTTAATAAGGAGATGAAACCCTGCAGCTTTCTTTCTCTGGTGTAATCGTTGTGCATGTAGTGACGCTGCTTCATGTTAACTTCTGTGTGCTACAGTGCTCCTCTCAACTCTTTAATTGATGCTGTTGCTACGCTTTTTAACAGGTAACAGAAGTCAGGATATAAATTGTTTGTCCTCTATCATATTATGTACACTCACTTCCGTCTTGTTTATTTGACGTTGTGTGCTCGATGACTACTTCCTGCTGAGAGGAGCAAGTGTGAATGATCTTTTCAGTGAATTACCTGGGCAGGCTGCTCTGATATTATTCTGATAATATCAGGGCTTATGATTTAAAATCATCTTAAATTGTATACAGTTATATTTCACCTTTTGATTTTAGGCACTTTGGTAAATTTGTCAAATATTAAGATGTAATTCAGTCACACCTAACTGCCTTTCCTTGCTGGCTGTCTTTTAAACTTGACTAACTGTTAAATGTTATTATCTGCTGTCTTGTGTGGTTGTTGATGTCCTATGTAGTTTGTGTATTTATGCTCTCTGTGCAAGACAAATTCCCTTTGGGGCAATGAAGGTTCATTCGTTCATTCATTCATTCATTCAAACAGCTCAAGTTATTCATAACCCTTGTTATTTTTTTCCAGGAGAGGTTCATTGTTGTGAGAGAGCCCAATGGTATCCTTAGGAAGGCAACCTGGGAGGAGAGAGATCGACTCATTCAAGTCTACTTCCCTAAGGAGGGCCGAAAACTTGTAGCACCCCTCATCTTCAAAGAAGAGAACCTTAAGGTGGGGATATAATGGCTGCCTGTCCCGTTTGTCTTTTTAATAACTGATGTAGGGCCTTAAACCTTAATTTTGCAACGCAGACAGATGTAGCATATTCCCTGTGTGTTATCAGGTGGATCCAAAATGTAAAGACCCAGGCTGATGCACTTGTTCCCAGTTTCAGATTGGCTTGTAGACAATGAAATCCCTTGAGAAAATTAGCATGAATGAAGCCTTAGTGGCAGATTTACCATAAGTGGGCAACATTTCTTCATTAAACTAAGAGTGAAGAATTTATGAAAACAGCAAGAAGTAAGTGAAGACATGGCAACAGCTGCCTGTCAACCTGCATACCGATATATTTATTGTGGATATGTTAAACAGTCCATCTGATATGTTAGGTAACCAAACTTTCACAAAGGTATTTTCTGTCACATTAATAAAACTGCACTATTGGATCACAGCTTAATGTTCTTCTTAGCTTGACGTGTCTGGTATCACTAAACTTAAGTCTTATCTTCCAGTTTAATGCACCCTTGTTGGCAGTATCTACCATTTATTGTCACAGTTCACAGTAATTGTAGGTTCTTTTTTGTAGTTTTTATGTTTCTTTGTTTTGCTAATTCAAAACAGGTCAAAATTATTATAAGAGTAGGTCAGCATTGATCTATTATAGATTTTTAAGCTTTAGTTTTCTTTTAACCATTTTCCTATATGATATTGACCTCTTGTGCCGTTGACACTTTTACTTTTCTCAGCCGGAAGAGGCACAAATGTTAATAATAACTCAAATAATGGCTTTGTCTCTTTCAAATGTCCCTGTAAGCTACACCATGGAGACAGTTCGAGAACATCAACATGCATATCAAGACAACCATGAAACTAAATCAGTGAAATTGAATGCAGCCATTGTTATTGTAATTTGTAACATGTGTGCTTTTCCTCCTGATACATGTCAAAATTTGTTCTGTGAAACAGGGGGATCTTGTCTCGTGTAGAACAATGCATACATCCACAGCACTCACAAAATCAAAGTGCCTTTGTATGCACTGTCTGTTCAAATATGAGCCTATACTTCTGTACTTTAAAGTAAATGTGGGACAGTCTGTTCCAGGATCCTTTCACAGGCATTGAGTACAGTTGTGCTCATAAGTTTACATACCCTGACAGAATATGTAAAATCTGTACCATTCTTTAATGAAAACATGAATAACCAGGCAAAAATCAATAAATCAATCAATGGGAATCAGACTAAACTTTGAGGCATCCAAACAAACTAAATCATTAAATAAGGAATAACAATGTATAAAATACTGAGATGCCTCCTGTTCAAAAGTTTGCCTACCCTTAGTTCTTAATACAGTGTATTGCCCCCTTTAGCATCAATGACTGCTTGTAGTCTTTTGTGGTATTTGTGGATGAGGCCCTGTGTTTTTTCAGATGGTAAACTGCTCTTTCTTCTTGGCAAAATGCTTCTAGATCCTGTAAATTCTTGGTCTGTCTTGCCCGGAAGAATGATATTGAGGTGAGGAGACTTTGATGGTCACTCCAGAACCTTCCCTTTTTTCCGTTTTAGCCAGTGACAGGTCGACTTGGCCTTGAGTTTTGGATTTTGTCATGCTGGAAAGTCCAAGTGTGTCCCATGACAAAAAAAAAAGTTTCCTAATTCTCTGTATTGCTGTACCTCACACCTCCAAAACACCTGAGCTCAACCTCTGCTTCACTGTAGGGATGGTATACTTTACATCTGAGGCATTGTTAATGCTCCTCCAAACAGAACTTTTATGGGTTTGGCCCTAAAATTTAATCTTAGTCACATGGAACAAAATCATTTGTTCCAGAAGTTTTGAGGCTTGTCCAGGTGCTGTTCAGCATATTGTAAGCGGGCTGTTTTGTGGCACTGACATATTAATGGCTTTCTTCTGACAACTCTACCATGCTGCCCATTTTCTTCAAGTGTCTCCCTAACTTGCATCTCGAAACAGCCACACCACTTTTCTGTAGAGAAGTCTGCATGTCAGCTGATGTTATTTGTGGGTTTTTCTTTGCATCCCAAACAATTTTTCCTGCAGTTGTGGCTATAATTTCTGCTGGTCTACCTGACTGTGGCTTGGTGTCAACAGACACCCTTGTTTTCCACCTCTTCATCAGAGTTTGAACACGACTGATTGGCATTCTCAAATGTTTGGATATATTTTTATATCCTTTTCCTGTTCAACTACCTTCTCTCACAGACCCTTTGTCAGTTCTTTTGCTTTCCATATGGCTCAGAATCCAGCAAGTCGGTACAACACTGGAGGAAACGTGCAGGGGTCTGTCAAGAGCCCAGTGACTCACTGGGCCTTTATATACAGACACCAGTTACATGTAAACAGGTGGCAAGTGACGCTTACCCTTACTAGCCACTTAATCCTGTTTGTGCCAACTTGTGTGCATATCACCTGGGCCAAAACCTGAAGGGTATGCATATATTTGATCAGAATTGTTTTGGTGATTCAACCTGTCATTATGAAATAAAAAAGAGGTGGTAATAAATGACTTTGTCTGTCCACGAACCCTTAACGAAAGTAAAGCTATCCATGACCAAACACAGTTTCTGAAAAAAAAGACAATATTTCACAGATTTTGCCAGGGTGTGTAAACTTATGAGCACAACTATATTCAGTCTCTTATTAAAACATTTAATTTTCACAGAGAACATTTTTTAAATAATTTCACACAAGACAAAAATGAAAAATATCCTGTGTTGTTCATAGTAATACAACCTTATATTTGATATAATGTATGTTTTTTAAAATCTCTTATCAGTGATGTGGATGGATTGTTGGCTGTTGGTCTGTAAAAATAACAGAGGGAGAGCAGATCTTCATTCGGTATCCATTGGGCTTTTCCATTTGTAGTCGCTGCTTATTTCAGCTTGACTTAACATGGTTTAGGCACTACCTGCTTTGTTTTCCATTACTTTGACTTTGATAGTACCTCTAATGTAGACAGGGTCATAATAACGTGGTAGCACCAAACTTCTATGATGTTCTCACAACAACAAAAGAGAAATAGAAGCAATGCAGCTGCAGTTTTTCAGTTTGTGGCCATTTGTCACAGTAAGGAGATGAGTTCTACTCCAGACAAGACTGCAAGCAGCAAAATAACGCAATCAAGAGTCAAGTTAGGCATACCGCAGTACAGAAGTGACTACGGGAGACCTTTCATTCCCTTATCATTGTGGTGATACTCTGATCATTCAGCAGTTTTAGGGTGAATCCCAATTCTACCCCTCAGCCCTTCTCCTTCGTCTACCCCTTCCCCTTGGCCCTCTGTTTTGAGGGCCAGGGGGAAGGGGTGAAAACACGCTCCTGAGAAACGAGACGCCACTCGATTCCCGCTATGTCATCACCCAGAGCCACTCGCTGGCTGTGACGTAGCAGATAAGACAATAGCCTTAGAAAGCTACCTCGCTATAATGAGAAATTTTAAAATACGACACACAATTCAAAATATGATTAATATTTACTTGATGCTTTAATAATTATTTATAATTATGCGTTTCCTTCAGTCTCTGCTCTGCCTTTTGGTCAGCAGGCACGGTGTATTATGGGAAATTCTCGTACTCCTTCCTTTCAAGTGAGGTCCTGGTCTGCCTTTGTTTCAAGGGCTGTGTAGCCCTTCGTCTTAGCCCTTCCCTTTGGCCTTATGGAGAATTGGGACACCCCTTCAGTCTCGGTTTAGCTCACCTGCAACCTCATCAGAGGTGACACAGAAAATCCCTAATGTAAACCAAAACAACTAGGAAGAGTCAAGTTGAGCCAGATCAATACTGCTTGGTGGAAATGCCCCATGAAATTACTTTATTCAGTCACTCTGTTCCCCAGCTCTGAAACTCTCTTCCACCGGACCTCAGAAATTAAAACTCTGCCCCTCTTCAAATTCAGACTCAAAACCCAATTGTTCAGGACTGCATACTCCATTTAACAACAACCTGCCATTTACATCCCCACATCTATTGCGTCTGTTGTGTTTTGCTGATTTTATTGTTCTGTTGTTGACTTTATTGTTGTTTGTTTTTAAAACTTTGTACGGTGTCCTTGAATGTCCATAAATAGTTATTTATCTGAGAAAAAGTGGCACACTGTTATAGTAAATGGACTTGAGCTAGTACAGAGCTTTTCTAGTCTTTCTGACCAATCAAAGGGCTTTACACAGGTCACATCTACCCATTTATACCCAACTGCTCTCAAATTCACTCATTGATGTTTCTCAGTTTCTGCTGAATGTAAGCTGTGTATCAGTATAAGTCAGCCCTTTCATACTCACAAGCCACTGATGCAGCAGTGGGAGCAACGTGGGGTTAAGTGTCTTGCCCAGGGACACATTGATACACGACAGTCAGAGCTGTCCTCTAACCTTTGACCTTCTGAGTTAGCATACTCCTAGACTAAGCCTCAAACACGTTGATTTGATGAGCTTGTCACTTTTATACATTTTACTTTTATTGAGAAAGCACTTTTTTTTTTTTTAGCATACAACTATTTCTGTTATTCATTGCAATAATTTTTTTCAGTTGCAGTAATAAAAAAATGTTTATCGCTCATATTACTGTCTTTTTGTTGCCATGTGTTAAAATCATCGGTCTATGTATTAAAATAGGGTGAACATTTTTGACCCATGTGTGTCCTTTTAGATGGTGTTTTCCCAGGACCGCCATGAGGATGTGTTGGACCTGTGTCAGGTCCAATTTGAACCAGACTCTGCAGAGTACATCAGGGTAACATGACATTGATTTTCTCTGTTATTTTAACCTGAAGACTAACTGTAGTGAACTCTATCGACTGTATGTAGCTTGGAAGACCATGTAATTACTAAAGTCAGGTTCTGTGTTTGCTTAGACTCAGTTAACACAAAGAGTAACATCAGAAGAAGGGTGGAGATCAAAAGTAAATGTATATAGCGTGAAGAGCTCCACCCTGACTATCCACATGTTAGATCATATCAGAATTTTTTCTCTTTTATGTGCTGTGTGTAGGTACATACAGCTACCTATGAGGACCTGGAAAAACATGGCAAATATGAGCTGCTGCACTCCACCAGGCATTTTGGAGGCATGGCTTGGTACCTGCTCAATGCTCGAAGAGTAGACGGGCTGATAGTGGACATGCTGAAGAGAGAGCTGTAAGTATGTGAGAGGCGTGTTTTTTGTTTTAAGTCACAATACAAGAAACTTGTGATTAACAAAAGCTGCAAGAAAACTCCAGCTCACTGTGTACTTTGGAAATATTTAGGCACTTAAATATCACCGATGTGTAAATACTATTAAGAGGAAAGCACGTTCTGTTCTTTCTGTTGTTAAAGACAGAAACATAACCAACACCAAAAGGGCTTGGGAACTGCCTGTTTTCACTTGGAGCACACATTCATAAAAATAAATCAATAACCAAAGGCACAACAAAAAAGCAGTGTCTTAAGACCACCCTTAAAGGAACTAAGTGTCCTCACAGACCTCAGGTCAGCAGGCAGTTAGTGCCACAGTACAGCACCAAAAGGACTAAATGCCCCCTCACCTGCATTGTTTTAATCTTAGGTACATTCTGTAGGTCTAGACTGGATAATCTGAGAGATCTGATTTGGCTGTTTTCAGTGAGCAGGTCACAGAGGTGTATAGGTGCCCTGCCATTAAAGAGCCCATGTTTTGACCTACATATAGTTAACATATTTTTAGTTTTGATGACTGTTGGAGTGTATCTATAATATTTCATGTTGAAAAACCCTTCTAGTTTTTATATGCAGGGTACCTTAATCCAGCTGTATTCTTATTCTGTCTGACAGGGTAGCTCTGTGGTAACTGGTCTGTTCAGCACTGCACTGCACCATGTTGTCAACGACTCTGCATTTATTGTCCAGTCTTTGCTCTGCACTGGGCTTCCAATGGTTCTAAACTACGGATGAAACGATAGTGTAACGTCACACTGGTTTACTTGGGAACAGGCTGTCTTAGGCAGTTACTGACACTGCAAAGGGATAGAGGGTGAAGTCCTTATGCTGTAGACTTTTTTGTTCATAGAAGCGCTTTATCATGCAGAAAGGAGGGCATAGTACATTCAAAAAAGCTTGATATGGGCTCTAAAAGAGTGAGACTTCAGCACAGGCATAATGTGTTCTGTTTTCTTTGGTCCTGTTAAGGATCTGGCTGCCACATTTTTGATGAACTGGAGTCAGTTAAGTTAGGCATAAAGGGCATTATATAAGTCTAGACCACTAGATACAAAGTCATGGACTGGTTTTTCTGTGTCTGATTGGGACGTGAAGCTCCGAGATTTGGAGATGTTTGATCTATTATAACCCCAAGACTTTTGAAGTACTTCCTGTGTTTGAGAGGACATGGAAATATCATATAAATAAACTTTTGTCTCTGTTTTGGGGTCCAGCAATGGGAATTTCAGTTTTGTTTAATTCTTTTTTGTTTATTAATATGTGCAAAATGATGTGACATACAGTGGCTTATTTCATTGATTTATTAGACCATATTATGAACGAGACCAAAGTTTTCAGAGGTGAGGGAGTTGCATAACTATGCATCATGTGTATCATCAGCATATTATTGGTAGGAGACATTGTGTTTTGTACTATGATACCAAGAAGCATGTACAGACTAACAGAGGGCTGAGAACTGACCTTTGTTGCACTTTATAATCAATACAGATTTTTTTAGTTATTGAAAAATTGCCAAATGAAACTGTGAATGTTCTTTCTGTAAGGTTTGCTTTAAACCAGTGCACAGGTCCAGATAGACCAGTATAGTTTTACAGTCGGTGTAACAGCAACAGGGGAAGTACAGTGATATGTTACGGAGAAGGGCTTGTTTATGTGTGTGTAATTGATTAAAATCTTGTAATCAAGGGCTGAACTTGACACACAAAACCCTTAACTTTTAAGGTATTAACCAATTGGTTCATCTGTGAGTCAGAGGGGACCTTTGTGCTTAGTTGGACAGAAATTCCTCAGTGTTCTTGAGGTATAACATTATCAAGTAAGGGATGATCATGGACCCTAATGACCTTTTATCTTGTACTTCTAAAATGTAATCTGCTCTTTCTTGAGTCAAGTAGACATTTATTTAAAAAATCTGATTAAAAAAGCTCCCTTAAAGTATCACATTTACAAGTAAAGGATGATGCTTAGCCAAATGACCTTGACTTAGCCCACTTTTTAAAGGTGTGGGGTACGTTGTCTTAATGTGCATGGCAGACAGTGATTAAGGGTGTTTCCTTTTAAGTGTTGCTATCTGGATGAAGCACAATAGGCATAAAGCAAGGCACTTCGAGCAAAGAGAATGGATTATGTGCCTCAAGTATAAATAGTTGCGTTGTGGGCATAACATAAATCAAATCAACTTTCCTTGACTTGTGAGGTTCAGTGCTCTGGTTTGAATTATAAAGGTATTAGAGACTGCGCTTGTAATTATATTTATGTTGAAATTTAAATAGATTTCAGTACTAAGACCTGATTCAAACCAACCTATCTTAGATGCCAGGTCCCTGTATATGTTTAAAAAAGCCCTCAACCTGAAGTTGTGTGTGTTTTTCCAGGCTCCAGGATGCAGTGAGCCTTGTGACTCTGTTTCACATGGTCCACCCCCACAGTGAGTCAGCGCAGGAAGCTGCCAGCCAGCAGGCCACTGGCACCCACCTGCTGAAGGTGAACACACTCAACCTTAGCATTATACATCTGCTGACTTATCTCTCTCTATCTTATACACTTCTTTGCTGTACTTTGTGTGCATTATGCATCACAATTTAATCTAAAAAAAGATCATGTCACAGATAGTAACCTCTTGGGTATTAGAGTATATCAGGAGTTAGCATAGCTCATGAGAGGTCATGTCAAGGCCACTTCTTCTCAAATTTCCCGTGTGAGAGGTTTGGGTTTGTCTCCAGCGTGGGAACTGAGGGGCCGAGCTCAGGACACATCAGGTCTTATTAGCACTTGCAGCCCCTCTGCCTTGAAGTAGTGGGAGTGACATTGAGACTGACAGCCATTTAATTTGAGAGGTTAGCAGCAGGAGACACGGGTGTCTGTCTGCTATCATACAGGGCCTCTCATTTAGTCATGCTTGATTCTTTAGTACATACTTAGCGGTGTTTTATTAGTGTGCTACTAAAACAATGAATACTGTGATTGTACTTCTAGATTTTAGATGTTTTTGCACTGCCCCAAGCACTAATTACTCTGTGGTCCCCTTCTCCTACACTTTCCTAACCTTTGACCATTTTTCCTGCAGATCTACGCCCAAAAGGAGTCCCAGAGGTCAGGATATATTGAGCTTGCCATGCAGACGTATGAACAGATGGATGCTGAGAGCTCTTCTGCCTGACAGGCACACACTTAAATAATTGTGTACAATTTTAGAGAAAGAAGTTGAATACATGTCCGTACGCAAGGTCTTGAAAATCATTCTTTCACTGTTTGCGTTGACATTAAGACACGCTCCTTGCCTGAAATATCTGACAGCCAGCAGCCTGGAGCTATAACTCTGAAAGTGCAAATAAGATGTTCTTCATTTATCCTTAGAGAGACTGTAACAAAACACCCTCTTTGTCGAAACAAAACAAGTTGTGTTAAATGAAATGATGTACATAACCAAATAAAAATCTTTGTATTTGTGTGAAATGTTTTGGTGTAAAATAACTTGAGGCCTTGACCATTACAATAACCACCAAGGGGTTATATCCCTCGTGAGGTAAACAATTACTGGACTGTAAGGGTGGGTGGGTGGGTGGGTCAGAAAAGGGATAGAACGTCTTTGTATGTATGTAGATAAAAGGTCATATGCTCGTTGACCTTGACTCTATTCAGATTATCCCTGAGTCAGAGTAGACACTTAATGAAATTTGTTGAAATCCCATATGACAGTTTAGATTCACTATTTGCAAGTAACATTTAATCATGAGACCTAAACCAGTAGGGTGAAACAGGCCGCATCAGAGCCACATGCGGACTCCTTGCTGTATATGAACCTTTAATCCATGTGATTGTTCCTCGGTTGGTTGATGCCTGACTAGCTGGTCTATATTTTAGCAATTGCTGGTCTGCTAGGATTTTCATGCACAATTATCTATAGGGTTTACAAAGACCTAGACCAGGGGTAGGCAACTGGTTGCACCAGAACCACATGCAGACCCCTTGCTGTATATAGATCTTGACTCAGTATCAGCTATCAATAAAATATCAAAGTGTGCCATGAAGTATCATTTTTTTAACTTCACATGCCAATAAATGAAGAATAAGATACACTATTATTAAGATTAAATGCATTCATGGATGCAAAATGAGAAAAACAGTCTTCAACCATGTAATTTAAGTTTGTATAGGCATAAATGCAATGCAAACAGCTCAACAGCCGGGATTTTTGTTGACAATCATCTCAAGGGAGCTTTATTTAATTGCTTTAGATATCTAGTTCAGTCCTAGACTGCCTCTCAAAAGACCCACACACGGACAAAATTGTTGGTACCTGTCCTTTAAAAAATGAAAAACCCACAATGGTCACTGAAATAACTTGAAACTAACAAAAGTAATACTAAATAAAAATGTACTGAATATTAACTAATGAAAATCAGACATTGCTTTTAAATTGTGGTTCAACAGAATCATTTAAAAAAAAAACAAAATAATGAAACTGGCCTGGACAAAAAATGATTGTACCCCTAGAAAAGATTGAAAATGATTTGACCATAAGGACATGTTAAACTAAGGTGTGTCCTGTAATTAGCGTCACAGGTGTCTTCAAACTGTAATCAGTCAGTCTGCCTATTTAAAGGGTGAAAAGTAGTCCCTGTGCTGTTCGGTATCACGATGTGTACCACACTGATCATGGACCACAGAAAGCTAAGGAGAGAGTTGTCTCAGGAGATTAGAAAGAAAATTATAGACAAGCATTCCATAGGTAAAGGCTTTAAGACTATCTCAAAGCAGCTTGATGTTCCTGTGACTACAGTTGCACATATTCAGAAGTTTAAGGTTTACAGGACTGTAGGCAACCTCCCTGGACATGGCTGCAAGAGGGAAATTGATGACAAATTGAAGAGATGGATTGAATTTGCCAAAATGCATTGACAAGTCGCAAAGCTTCTGGGAGAATGTCCTTTGGACAGATGAGACAAAACTGCAGCTTTTTGGCAAGTCACATCACCTCTATGTTCACAGATGCAAAAATGAAGCGTACAAAGAAAACAACACTGTACCTACAGTGAAACATGGAGGAGGCTCAGTTATGTTCTGGGGCTGCTTTGCTGCATTTGGCACAGGGTGTCTTGAATCTGTGCAGGCACAGTGAAATCTCAAGACTATCAAGGCAGTCTGGAGCGAAATGTGCTGCCAAGTGTCTGAAAGCTTGGTCTCAGTCGCAGGTCATGGGTCCTCCAACAGGATTATGACCCAAAACACACAGCTAAAGACACTCAAGAATGGCTAAGAACAAATCATTTAACTATTCTGAAGTGGCCTTCTGTGAGCCCTGATCTAAATCCTTTTGAACATTTGTGGAAGGAGCTGAAACATGCAGTCTGGAGAAGACACCCTTCAAACCTGAGACAGCTGGAGCAGTTTTCTCACGAGGAGTGGGCCAAAATACCTGTGGACAGGTGCAGAAGTCTCATTGAGAGTTACAGAAATCACCTGATTGCAGTGATTGCCTTAAAAGGTCTTGCAACAAAATATGAAGTTAGTGGTACCATCATCATTGTCCAGGCCCCTTTCATTATTTTGTTTTTTAAAATGATTTTGTTGAACCACAATTAAAAAGCAATGTCTGATTTTCACCAGTTGATTATCAGTAAATTTTTTATTATTACTTTGGTCAGTTTCAAGTTATTTCAATGACCACTGTGGGTTTTTCTTTCTTTAACGGAAGGGTACCAACAATTTTGTCCACGTGTGTAGATTGCCTCTCTAATTTGGTCCTAGACCGCCTCTCTATACACCTAGATTGCTTCTCCAAACTTATGTAGGATCTGGAGAGTTATTGCTTCTATTTACAATTCTAAGAGAGCTGCCACACTGATAAAAGAACTGGACAGCTTTAAAGTCACTCTGGCAATCATCAGAATATATAACCAATTTTAATATTGGACCTGATGGAGTGGAGAGTGCTAGGAGCATGTAGTAGCCTATTAACCTCAGAGTGGCAGTGGATTATTGTAGAAATAGTTTTTCCTGGTTCATCATGTCTGGGTACTTAAGTTTAATTCACAACCCCTACTTCTTTGAGCCCCATCACCAAAAATATCAGTATATAAAAATATGGTTCAAAGTACTTATCTTTTGTATCCAGGGTTGAGCAGTCGTCAGTGGGTAGAGAGAATTTATGGTGATAATGGTGGATCCAAGACATCTTTCCTTCTACTTTGCAACTGGCGAAGCTAGTAGAACTTGGTGGGGTCTGTCAAACCTGGGCTATTTCCACTTGGATTGTCTGTGATTTTTTTATCCTTACCCGGTCTCCAGGCTTGTAGTCATGTAAGGCCCCAGTCATGGGTCTAGTCTGGTCATGCCTAGGAAGAGTATAAAGAATCTCTGCCAGTAATCAAAAGTAGACACCAACTTTCAAATCATGCATTTGCTGCCCTGTTGGTGATTTAGCAAGGATTTCCCCAAGGTAACGCCTCCCATACACCATTTAGTAAGGTGTCAATGCTGTGGATGTCGTGCTGAGGCTCGCTAATGCAAAGGGTAGAGCTTCTCTCCAATTAATATTCCTATCAGTTTGTTTTTCGGGAGCTTATTCTGATTTTCAATTAGACCTGCACTCTCTGGATGATAAGAACAGTACAGATTCATTTTTAGCCCCAGTGCATCTGTTAGTTGCTTTAGAATTTCTCGGACAAAGCCTAGGCCACTATCAGAAGATAATTTCAGTGGTATACCCATCCCACTGAAGGATAATCTCTTCGAGCAACCATTTTGTGACAGTGTCTGCTGTTTGATAAGCACAAAGGAAAACCTCCAACCACTCAGAGAATGAACACACCATTGTTAGTACACATTTTGTCCCCTGGCATGCATCGAGCTCAATAAAAATCCATCATCTAATGTTGACCTGGTCAGTTTGCTTTTTTAATTCGTTTTATATTTGTCAGTGTTTTCACATTAAATTTAGCACAGATTGCACATTTCATACATACTTCTACTGCTTCTACTTGCATGCCAGGCCAGTGCCAAATCCTCCTCAGCACCCTTCCATACTGGTCTGACCACTGTGATCTTGATGAGCCACTTCTGCTGCTACTGAATATCATGTCTTAGGCAAAATGGGTAATTCATTTTGTGTCCAAATTCCCTCATTAGTCACTTGTTTTTCCTGCTAGATTTGGAATTTTGGAACATATCGTTCCTCGGCACAACACATCCTAATTATGAAGGAAAATAAAATTCACCTACTTCTTCAGAAGGCTGGCCAGGCTCCTCCACTGGGCAGTCCCCAGCTTGAGGACAGTCAGTCCCCAGAACCTTCTCTGAAGGGAAACTGTTATGTGCCAGCCTGTTCCTGGAACCACAGTTGTCCACTGCAGCTGTCCATGAAAGCCAGCTGATCCCACTTTGACACCAATGCTTTATTTAATTACTTTAGATATCTAGTTTGCTCCTATACCACTTCTCTTTAATCAGTCCTAGACTGAATCTCTACACCTCTAAACCTAGATTGCTTCTCCAGCTCAGTCCTGGAGCACTTCTCCATAGAAGGAGAGAGATCAGAACACTTGTGACACAGCTCTGTGCAATTGTATCCTCTTGTTTGTTGTGTGTTTAGGAGACGATTAACTCTGTACCTACAAACATGCTCATTTAACATGCACACGTGGGGAAACAAAGTTAAAGGTTAAAGTGCGATCTTCATGCATAAACGAAGTGACAGGTTTACGTATAACCTTCAACAAACAGAACAGAGTGAAGAACAAGTTATGAACCCCAGTGTCCCAGGACTTCTCTTTTGAATTAATGACATACCTAATTCATTAATGATAATCATATTCCAAAGGGTTTATAAAGAACAGCTAAACGAAGCAGAAAATATCCAGAGAGCTGTAGTCCTCTAGGCAAAAATGCCACTTGTTGACCATGGTCCTATTCAGAATATCCTTGAGACAGAGTGGTCAATTTTTGCATGACATTCTTATGAATTACCATTTGCAATTAATTTTTGATCACAAGACCCAAAGACTGGCCTTGTTGATGCCAGAGGTCAGAGGAGAATTGCTAAAGTGGTGCATGATAGAAAATCCAAGGGTCACTCAAATTACCACTTGTAACACCCAAGGTATGCGGACCATTTATGACCATAAAAATGACTGGCAACTGTATTTCTATCATACTCTTAAGTAAAAGTCTGTTTTTTTCTTCACAAGACATAACTATATTATTTTTTCCTTTTGTCTTATAAGGGGTTTCCTGAAAACTGTAACAACTTGGTTCCCTGGCAATGAGATGATAATAAGGCCTGCTTGGGAATCAAAGTTGCCCACCTTTGACCTAGACTTTGGACCCTAAAAAAATCAAATCAGGTGTCACATTCACAAGAAATGGAAACAAACAATGAGCATGAGGCCTGATAACTTTGACCTCTAAAATATAAACAGTTGATTCCAGAGTCAGAATTAATATTTATGTGAATATTAAAGAAAAAAGTATTATTGAAATATGACATTCAGGTGATTAGCTCCTGCAAATAAACATCACTAAAACATAATTCCTCCTTGCTTGGCTGTTTCCAACAAGGGGAATTACAAATAAGAGACAATACTGATAAAATATTATTGTTTTATTCACTTATTCATGTTCATATACACAGTACCAACCAATCCTTAGAGAGAAGATCCAAATAAAAGGCACTTGTAACAGAAACATTTTGGAGTTTTAAACAGTTTGCTGAAAAACCAAAAGCATGTGTCAATACCATGTGTAAGAAGTAAATGTCCAAAAAACATAATAGGTGTTCAGAACAGGAGCTATAAAAGACACTGAATGTAAGATGAGATTATAACTTGTCAAAAATATTATGCTTAATAAGTCCAAATATTTTGTCAAGTCTTGAATGAAGAAAAACTGTTTCTACTCAGGAGACACAGGCAGCCCTTTTCTATATAAAAATATCAAAAATACTGCTCATATCCTACTGGAATGTTAAAAGACAAAATGAGTAAGTTAATCTTCATGAAACAGACAAACTGGATAACACTGTGATCAACAGCAGTGTTACACTGAGGTATAAGTAAGAAAAGAGGTACTGAGATTCCTACATGACCCTTTGCTGGTCCTTTGATTGGTCCACTGACCTGAAAACAGGAGGTCCCTTCTTGTGCCTATTATTGTGGAGCCACTTCCAGTTAGACAAACTTGTTCATCTCTGTATCTTTATCTATATTCTTTTTCTAAAGCCATGTTTATAAATGAATCCAACCAATTAGACATGAACGTTAGCTGAATTGCAGGTAATTTGTGATATTTTCACATATAAGGAGCAGAAGACAAGCAATAATGAGTATGTCTGAGGAAGGTAAGGCTCAACAAAGGATCATTTTTAGCTGGGAAAGCACATAAGAACAAGGCATGTAGCACAATACTATAGAAGCTCTCTTTGACCGTCACTCCACAATGAACCTTTTTAAAACTGACATTTGAGGTCCAAGCTTAGTCCAAAACATCATTTCAATACTTCAAAATTCACATACACAATCATATTCCTCTCCTTGTAACCCTCATTCCCCTTTAACATGACTTTAATAATTTTCTACCATGATTACTGTTTAAGAAAGTCATCGCCTGGATTTTATCATTTCAATAAGAATTAAAGTAGCACAGCCTAAAGACTCAAAATAAATGTCTAAATTTGAACTTTTTTGTAATTAAGTACCATAAATTGACAGCATTTTCTCTTGATCTGTTAACATCAAGGTAAAAAAGTCTTTGGTTTTCTAAAAAAACTAAATACATTCTTTCTATTCAATCAAGAAATCATCATCCAGGTTCACATCTGTGGTGTCAATGTCTTCCAGGTCAAAGTTGTCCAGATCCAGATCATCTAGAGCCTGCAGGGAGGATAAAGTGTTTAGTAAACAAAAGATGTTGGTGTCTAGGAATGGACAGGAATTTTTATTTTTCCAGTCAGATCTTATTACCATTGAGGAGAACAAGGGAAAAGCAAAAAACAAAGTGGAGTATTTTTTTCATCATACACTTACATATCCTTGAGAGTTAAATTGAAAATTAAAAAAAGTATCAAAATGTAAGAAAAAATGGCCTTAATAGTGTTAAAATATAGTACTGTCCACTTGGACTTGGACAGGATTAGCATTTAGAGCTCTTTGGAGATATTGAGCTTCATAGTTTTTGGAAGTTTTTAAAAATAAACTTACTGGTATTTTTTTTTTTTTTTCAGGTTAAATAGAATGGAATACAAAATAAATAAAACAAATCAAAACAAAACCAAACGAGTCAAGACAATAAACAACCAACCAACCAACAAAAAATATACATTCAATAATATATAATATGGCAAATTGTAAATGTAATTTGACAAAAAAAGTCACATAAAACCTTATAATCCAGAAGGAATTATTAGACCCAACAATAAAACACCAGCCCAGTTACATAACAAACCAAGACTGTAATTCAATTCTGCATCTTTAAATGTAACAATCCCACAATTTTATTACATTTCCCACACATGTATCATCAATTGCCTTTTACAACTGTGACATTGTAACATTTTTCTACTAATGTAATTAGTACTGCTTTTTAAAGAATTTGTGACATTTGAAAGAACAAGAAAATACTTAGTCTTCAAATTTGTTAATTTTACAAAACTGGTTTGTGAAAATGGTCATTGTGGTTTTTATCTGTTTATTTCCTAATTCATGGTTTCTTTAGCTTTGTTTCTTGATATATATTATATATTTACAGGCTTTTGGGTTATTTTCAGCAACATATATCAAATATGTTAAACTTTGTTGTTTGATAACATCCATTTAACAGCTTCATGGACTCATACATTACTGTAACTCAAACAGGAAATTCACAATTTAAAAAAAAAATCAGCAAAAAAAAGTGTGGCTTATTTTCATTTTTTTTGGGGGGGTTGTTCTTTCAGGATTATTTTCTCCACAGGGGTTCATGCTGTCTAGCTCAAAATTGGTTAACATTTAGGAGAGACCATAAAACATTTGCAGACAATTTTGTGTTTTGTTTTAGTATGCAACAGCTGTAAACATAAAAAGTACATTTGTTGGAATTTTATTATGGTTATCATTAAGGTGGGATTAGAACTTAAAACATTTCTACTTTTATTTTGCCATTTTGACCTTTTAATGTCACTTTCAGTTTTTACTTGAAATACAAACTGAAAAATATTATACTCTCATTTTCTCCTGCCTGCCTTTTTACTCTTCCATATAATACATGGTGATGCCAAAATGTGTTTATGTATCAATGTGATTAAAACAAATGTTTACCTCATCCACCATCTCGTCCTCCAGGTCCTCTGCTGGTTTGTCAGCTCCATCTGGACCTTCAGCTCCCTCTGTCTTCTTCTCTGCTATGTTTCCCTCTGCAGGTTCTGCTACTGGGATTAAAACCTCAGCCTGAGGGGCAACAGCAGGCAGCAAGGTGTCCACGGATAGTGCTGGAATTTGTTCAGACAGTTCTGGTTTGTTTACTGGTGCTGGCATCATTACTGCCATTGTATCCTGGAGGAGGTCTTGTAATGGATCAAAGGATAAATCTGTAAACGTTTTGGCTTGGTCAGGCAGCTCTGACTGTTGACTGTCCGTATTTTCAAAGCTTATGAGCTCCTCCACTGCAGCAGCTGATGGTTCTGTTTGTAAAACCAGTTTCTCTGTAACAGGAGCCTCCTCTGCTGCTGCATCTATGAGGGTTGGTGCTTCTGCAGAGATGATACCTTGTTCTTCATCATTTAGTGTTACCTTGCTTTCAAAGGCTTCCAATACATCATTATCAACTGTAAGACCACTGCTACCCAGCACATTCTTGATTGTTGAGGATTCTATTGCCACTGTGTCACTTTGTGTTTCTTCTGCTGCCATAATGGTGTCTGGTTTCATCTCTGAGATCAGTGTTTCAGAAACTACGGCCTCTGCTGCTACAGAAACTTCTTTCACATCCATCTCAATTAATGACCTAGCATCCTCAGGACTGGAATGTGTCACCTCTACCTCTTCAGGGGGGGATTCCAACCCTTCTTCTTCCACAGAGACTAATTCCTCTTCTGGAGGAGGGATGGTCTCAACTAAAGATACAGATTCTGCTTGCTTGGGTTCAACTAGCTCTTCTGTTACACTGATAGGTGAAGGGGATGCTGCTGCTGGAATGGATTCTTCTTCTGCTGCTTCTGAAATAGGATCAGTAATCTCCTTAACTGCCTCTGTGTCTTCAGGTAACTCCTCCATGACTGCTTCTGTTTCTTCAGGTGCAGCCTCTGGCTCCAATGCTGTTTCTTCAGGCACCTCTTCAGCTGTGTCTACATCTGTTTCTTCAGACACAGCCTCTGTCAGGGCAGCTGTTTTTGTCTGTATCTCCTCTGTTAACGCTGCTGTTTCTGCAGGTATATCCTCTATCACTGCTCCCTGTTCTGCAGGCGCAGCCTCTGTCACTGCTTCAACCATGACGGTGTCATTCACACTTGTCACAGCCTCCTGTTTCCAGAAAAGATGGGAATATTATTCTTTAATGTTATTTTATAATACTCACTTGCTCATATAAAGACTAACCCTGACATAAGCTAAAGGAGATCTGGGCAGTTTCTTTGGGTAAAAGTACTCATATTGTACAATGAGAATATAGTCTAACACATTAAGTCAATGCTACGAGGGCTGATTGATAAGTTGTGAGCCTTGTATTGCAGAAGATAAGCAGGGATGTCCCTTTTAAGCTCTGCTATTCCCTGACTATTTCAGGCTGTGTACCTGAAGACTGGTGTCATTTGGTCAGTTTATGTCGAAGAGGTAGCACTCTAAAGTAAAAAAGGCAAGTGACTTTTGCAAAATGGACAAAATGCCCCTGTTCACAAGTCTGTCATTGCCATGGCTGCCATTAAAGATTGTGGCTTTGAATTAATTGAGCATCTGCCTTATTCGCCTGATCTTGCTCCATCAGACTTTCATCTATTTCCAAAGTTGAAAAAGGCCATTTCCGGTACCCACTTTCGGTCAGATGATGACATCATACATGCAGTGGAGGACTTTCTGATCAGTCAAGAAAATGACTTCTTTAAAAGTGGCATTGAGGCCCTTAAACATCACTGGCAAAAGTGTATAGCTTCTGAAGGGGATTATGTTGAAAAATAATGCAATATGTCTGCTAAAAGTCAAACCCTTAAATATGAGGCTCACAACTTATCAATCAACCCTCGTAAGTTGAATGGTAAATAGCACACATTGATAGTTTACACAAGGTAATGTAGTTAAATATTTTAGTCTTATGATTTTCAACTGGGGAGAAAAAAAACAGTTTCTCAACACAATTTGAACTGAAATAGTTAAATCTGTTTCATAAATCTGTTTATACTAAGAACTAAGAAAGGAAAAAAAAAAAAAAGAAAAAACTAGCACGTGATTTGGTATGCACCTGATATTTTGGTCACACTGTTCAGTTCAGTTCAGTTTAGATTTGACAACCTTGGGAACTGGGGTACTTAAACAAATAATCCATTCAATTCTGATGAGTTTTCAGCCAATTTTAATGAAAAAAGGCTATTTTTCACTCTTTAATGCTGTATTTTACATTAAAGCAAAAAATAAGTAAAAAAGAAAAACAAATTTACTTGATGCAGTTTATGATATCAAATAACATCAAAAATAACACTTTCAGGTGAATTTTACCCCTTGCTAAACAAATACTGCCTCCAAACAACTAACCCGGCACATCAGATGGACCTTTCAACATATTTCACTAGTCCATCTGGGAAAGAGCCACAGAAAGTGTTTGGGGAGGGCAGAACCTTTCAGAAGCATATTTGGCAGGTGACTGGACTTCCAGTCAATTACATTTAATACAGGTCAGTCAGATAATATAGTAGGTGGGTGCTACTGCGCTACAGAACGTGTCACTTTGCCAAACAAACTCATCAAAACATGACAAAAATAGATTGAAAATATCTTTCCATAGATAAGTTTGTAGTTTTTTGAAGATGTGTTTTATGTTGATTACAGACATCGAAATCAGGCGGGTCCAGCTGCTGTGCAAGATTACCGAACAACAACAAATTACAAAAAACATAATTTTGTTTTTCTTGATATTACATTAGAACAAATCACAATGACACTTTATTTCTTAATCTGTCATTTGAACACTTCATAGTATAACTGTTGCCGTCTGCTCGTTAAGGCCTGTTAAGTATGTTGCTAATGGTTATCCACATGAATTTAGCAAGGACTGAAAATGGATTGCCATTTTTAACCAATGGGACTCTTGACAAAATTTTGATCTGCTTTCTCACATCTGTTTTGAGCTGATGGACGGAGAGGATTTTTCCATCTGCAGAAGCTTGTGTGTTATGAGTGTTGATGAAGAGTTGTCAGACTTCTTTATCCAAGACAAAAGAGAAAAGGTGTACAGTGCTGATGCGGCTTAAGTTTATGTTCCCCCCTGTAAGGCCTGTTGAATGTTTCAACTTGTTCCAACTTAAGCAAATTGCTACTTCTATGGAACGGGCAGGGGGTTTCTCACCCCTGCACGCTGACTAACATTTCCAAAAACACAGCAGAACAAATGTGTACAGAAAAGGGGCAACAATGAATGAAAGCTGAACTTTGATGAGAATGATAGGATTCATGCTAGGACTGGAAATATCAGGAGAGTTCATACTACAGTAAGATACACGATACATGGTCCATTATGACGATATATTACAAGAATATTACAAAGTTACAATAACATAACTGTGTGCCTATTATTAGCACAATATTAATATCTGAATTTTCAGTCAAGACAATTATTATTAATATCAATACCTTCATAGAGTTTGGTGAAACGTAATGTTTCAAGAGATAAAAAGAGTTATAAGATCAATCCTCACCTCTGAATCAGTGATCTCTTCTTTGGGCACAAAGCCTGCAGAGTCCTCCAGAACATTACGGTCTTCGTTTGGCTGAAGAATAGAGAGACAGGTCAGATATGACATAACTGATACTTGTATGCATAAACAAGTTTTATATGTGGTATTCAGGATTAATTACACCTCAGTGCATAAAAGTTTTACAGTACAGTTGCTGTGACTTCCACTGACCATGATGAGTGGGTATTCTGCGGCAGGTCTGACCCTGACATGAGTCTCCTTCAGGTACTGCTCAGCCAGCAGGGCTTGCTGGAGGCCAGGGAACAGGTTGCTGTACTGGGTGGGGTCAGCCAGAGCATCTGCCGCCTTCTGGTTGACCTTGGACAGACTCTCCTTCCACAGCTTCACCACTCTGGATAGGGGAATGAGAATACAGCTAATGAGTGATGAATTATATAAATATACAAAGATTTATGTCAAAGTATATGATAACTTTAGGATTATTTTCCCCTTTTCAAAATTTGGATTCAACTTGGTTTTTTCTTTCTGGGGTTAAAAATACAGACAACCTAGACTGAGCTAATGTAATAAAGCAATCTTATGCAATTTTATTTGTAAAGCATATTACAGAGATTAGACCATCCAAGTGCTTCTCATAAGACATACCAACACCAATAGTAACAAAAAAGCCCTCTGGAGGACAATACTTCAAAAGTTATTGAAACAGTCAATAAAAGCCACTAAAGATGTATGCTAACTTGTAATAGCTCATCCTATCATCAAAAATAACCACCTCAGCTTTGTCTGTGTGTAACTTAGGAAAATTGTGACACATCCAAGCCTTGATTTGTTCAGTGAATTAACCTACTGCTTGTATGGGACCAGGGTCAACTGCTGAATTTGAGATGAAGATTTGTGTGTCATCTGCAGGTTATGGTTGTTAATTTCTTAGTTTTAATCATTTGAGACAACGGAAGCAAGTGAATGTTAATTTGGTCATATTTTGCCTGACTCTGGGTCTATATATTCCAATTTGATGATGGCCAGAGATTTTTTTTAACATCAAGACTTTAATGAAACTGCCAGGACTCACATACTAGTACCCTTGCATGCGCTGGTTATTTTTTGTAATAATGCATGTAAAACTTCAACTCCTCTGACCACAGTCACGATAGAAACATCTTCTTTTTGGAACAACCTAAAATATCCGAATATTTATGCTGTAATGATGTCAGATTGATGTATTAAAAGCTGTATGACCACCAAGACAAGAAACTTACCAAAATGCCCTTTTTAATTCTTTTGGGAAATATTCAGTAACAACCTTGCCTCTTCGTAACCTTTTGCATCTCCTGATGTATGCTTCCATTAAGAAGACAGAAGAATTAGGTCCATCTTATTGGTCCATGGACTGACCATAGTTTCAGTTTCTTTGAGGTCCACATTGGGGGTCAATAACAATTACACTGCTAGGTTTTTCATCATGAAAATGTGTTAAAAAACATGACTTTCAGATTTATTACTCATGATCCACTACACTGAATTTATGGCTAGATTGACAACTGTCCAATTTTGACCTGAAGCTTTCCATAGAGCTACCCTTCAAACACAGTTATCACCATTAAGATATGTTGCATGGTTGCAAAAATATAAGTAAACAATAAAAGTAATATTGCTTTTGGGGTGCCAGCGATCCCAGAGGGTTGGAAGTGTTACCATAATCATTTTTTTTGTAATTGAAACAGCTTATTTAACTCATTTTTTCATTACTATTATTTATTTGGTGCTTTAATGTCTTATTTAGGCATGTTCAAATGATTTTGCTGTCATTTTATTTCAACTCATATTCTTTTCTTTGAATGTCTGTTTGTGTTATCAACTTTTTATTAGTGCCTCATTTTTTAACTGTTTGCCTTTCCCCCTTGTTTCCTCAAAGAAAGAGCATTTTTCTCAGCACCTATTTTATACAGAGTCCCTTCTTTATTAATTTTTTTACCTTTAACCTTGTGTCTGGATTGTTGGTTGTGATTGTGGGCTCTTATATTTCATACTTTTTTTATTCATCTGTTTGTTTTTAGGTAAAGCATTTAGTGCTACATTATCTAGAAAAGTTTGATCAAATGAAGTCTAATTGATAGACTGATTGATAATGGGAAAGAGACAATAAAAACACATCAAAGAACACTTCAAACACCAAAAAGCATAATATGACTTCTTCAAACAAAAGAGGTCCCAGGACTGAGCTTTGGGGAACTTCACATATATTTATTTGGTCTCTAAGGTTTAAGGTTATCTACTGACACAAAATAGTCACTGCCTCGAAGTCACACAGTCACCATCAGTGCACTCTATTACCACTTCCTGCACATATTTACTCCACAGAAACAACTTCACCTTGTCACATGGCTGGGTAGATATGTCCTTGCCAGAAATGCAGCTTCTGGCAACCGATCTGTTTTGATGAGAAGTTCCAGACATTTTTCCAATCTGTACAAAACACAGAGTGGTGATTACAAGAACATAAATTAATTTCAAAATTAAATTAAATTGCTAGCTCCCTTCAATAATCCCTTCTTACTCTACCCACCTTCCTTGCATGAAGTAGGTGAGAAAGGCCACGTTGGTCTTCCCGTCCCTCTCAGCCCCCTCTGCCAATTTTCCTACCATGCTGGCGTTGCCAGAGGCCGTGGCCAACAACAATAATCCCCCATAATCCTGAGCTTGGTGCAGACACTCCTGGGCCAGGCTAAACTGGCACTTTGTCGTGGCCAGCTCTGCCAACTGCTTCCATTTCTGCTCTGACTGGAGTTCCCACAAGTCACAGTGCCAGAGAGACAAGAGAGAGGATTATCACAGGAGGAGAGGCATGAACCGTAGAAAAACACTGTAAAGCCTTAGGGAAGGCCAGAGTCTGACTCTATGTCTTAGCCTTTTAAAATAAAAAAAACAATCATTGAACATAATCCTTTAATCCAGATGAAAATCACTGTGGATTATCTACTAATGGTTTGAAAATTGTAAACTAAGGCTGTCAAATTTAGCAAAGTTCTTCAATAAGACAGCATTTTAATGCCCAAAGTGAAATGGATCACAACTTTTTCATTTTTTTTGTGAAGCAGAAATGACTTCAGTTAGACCTCTTTTTTAAAGAGCCTTTTGGCTGCTTTAGGCCTTTATTAGATAGAGATAGGACAGTAAATAGGGTTAGAAAAGTGGGAAAATGCTGCAAGACAGATTCAAACACAGCAGGACAACAGCCTGGTCATGGCGTGTGCGGACATAAACACTAGGCTATTGGCACCCTGGCAATAAAAGGTCTAAAGTAACCTCAATTATTTTCAATGTTACAGATTAACACTCTGCAAAAGCTGCATAAGAAAGCCAGCTACTGGTTGTGGCTACGGAGGACAGACATGGTATGGGGTCAAACACCTCAGTGAGGGCAGCTGCAGGGGTTGGTGGGGAGACGTCCCCATTCAGCCACCAGCCCCCCCACCAGGAGATGTACTGGCTAGGGGGCGAAACATCAGTGAATGGTGGCCCCAGCTGACGACCCTGCAGCTGACCCTGTGGGCACCGAAGGAGGTGCGACAGGCAGAGATGCCAAGCAGGAGAACACCACCTGTACAACACTTTAACACTCTGCAAAAGCTACTTTTTAATTTTATGAAGTTGTCCATGGTCATTGTTTTTAGCACAGAAGCTCTTCAGACTATTTATGTTTTGGAATTTTATTTCGCTTTATTTCTTTTCTTGCAAGGCACCTACAGCTAAACATGCACTGCAAAAAAGTATCCTGGATTAAGAGTGAAGGGCAAAGGGTTCTTAATCTTCTTTCTAGTATCCTCACAACTTTGATCTTTACAAAGTGAGCCCACTGAGGACCAACACAAAAACTAATACCCTGATGTCAGAAATAGGAAAAATTTTATTTTACCATAGCCTAAATCGTGTTATGTGACGGTTGCTTAGTAGCCTGATATTCTTAAAAAAGTTAGCATGTTTGTTTGGCAAAGTTTATCTACAGACCTGTCAATAAAATATCCAGTCAGAGTTAATGCATTGTTTTAGTCAGTGAGTGGTACAGTCGGTAGTACTGTTGCCTCACAGATGGTCAAGATCGTCACAGAAAAGTCCTGGTCAGACGGTTTATGTGAAGTTTGTATTTTCTCCCCTTGCATGCTTGGGTTTTCTCAGGGTACTCAGGTTTCCTACAAACCAAAAATATGCCAATTTGGTTAAATAGTGACTGCCTGTGGGTGTGAATAGTTGCCTGTTTCTTTATGTCAGCCCTGTGTTGACTTGTGACCAGTCCCACATGTACCCTACCTCTCACCAATTGACAGCTAGGATAAGCCCCAGCCCCTTGCATCCTTAAATCAGATAAACAGTACCTATTATTGATGAATGGATTTACAGTATGTTAATACCTTAGCGAAAACAACAAAAATATTTCCTCTGCCAAGGAGATTATGGTTTTGCCTGCATTTGTCTGTTTGTTCGTTTTTTAGCAAAATTACGCAAAAACTACTGGACAGCTTTGCTGAAATTTTTAGGAGATGTCAGTAACAACCCAACTTATAAATTAATCGATTTTGGTGGTGATCCAGATAACTGCCATTAGTGGAAAATCGTTTTCACTCATAGTCAAATAAATAACGATAAACATGATTCCAAGTCGAGGATCAAGGGATCACATTGAGAGGGTCACTTCACCATGGAACTATTGCTCACCAGTGTAACAGCAACATGTGAGCTAACTTAGCGGAGGTTTGCGCTCTCCAAGTGCTGTCTTGTTGGAAACATTTTTTTTTCTGTAAAACTCCTTTTTTAAAGAAAAGTTTATTGAATATGCCATAAAAATGTAATACATGCAATCTTAAATCATTAAAAAAGTAGCTTTACCTGCCTTTTAATTCCATTTTTAGCTCAATAAACTTGTACTTGTTTTACGTTCCAAAACAAAGAAGTTGGTGAAGTTTTTTTGATAAAGCTATAGATTTTTCCTTTTGTTAATGTTATTAGTGATAACAATCACTAATAACTAATGAGAGACAATTGTTATCTTGGGGCACTTCCACACTGGCCTTAATGTTCTAATTTGTGCTGCATAAGCACAACTGAGTCATTTTGATTAAAACAGCCTTCCAGCACTCTGCAATTACTTAAAACTATTGTTGACAGGAGTGGTTTTTCCCATTTATATTGTGCATCTGTGATTAAAAGCACACTGTGCCAATGCTAATCTCTTTGAAATAGCCAGGGTCAGGCTCAGAGCTCAAATAAACTCAGCTTAAGAGGTGAAACATGCTTGAATAAATGCAAACATGAACCAATAGTTGCCCATCCCTGGTGTGGAGGATACCAAAGACAAGGATATATTTACAGTATTTTCACTGTCTTCCATTATGCAGGTGTCTATTTTAGCCAGAGTATGAACTGATGGCATCATCAGCTGTACTGTTTTTTAGTTTTTTAGTTTTTATCACCCTGCAAGTATGCTGAAGATATTTTTGAACACGTGGTGCAGAAATTGTAAAACATGATGACTAAAACACAGATCCTACAGAGAGGGTTAGTATGCTGTTAATACGAAAGAGATGACTTTCATATTTGTGTGTTTGTGTGTTTTCTGACCTCTGCCTCTAAGGCCAGCTGATAAGCTATCTTGACCTCTCCCAGCTGTAGAGCCAGCTCAAACTTGTGTTCTGGGTCTGTGGACACAGCCAGGGCCTGCTGCCTGAATCCCTGCACAGAAAACACAGAGAAGAGCATAAAACATTTTTTATTCAGTATTTTGCCCTGTCATCTGTTTTTATGCAAATCCCAGTGGCCAACGGTGGGATGTGTCAAAGTATGAATGTGAGAAAGGACACAGTCAAAGAGACTGCGTGAGAAGCAAAACCAATCTCAGGATGTGAATTTCTCTGAGAAATGCAGAAGAATTTCGCCAAGAGGTTTTTGTCCATCTGGCTTCCTGATGTCTGTAAATTATGCATTCATTCAAATCCTGAATTCATGGTCATGTCGAGCTAGAAAGCACAGAGAAAGGACTTGAAGGGCATCCATACCTGTTTCTCTAAAAAGTGGGCGACCCTGATCCTCTGCTCTTTAGGTATTGTGGGTAGAACCTTGTCAGCAGTGTTAAAGTCCCTCCTCATTACAGCTGTTTGGTATTCCAGCACTGAAAGCAGCAGGGCGTAGCTGATGATATTCAGTTCCTTGTCTCCAAGGTAGAGACGATCATCCTTGGGGATATAGCCCAGCAAATACATGGTCCTACACATGACAGAATCAGCTGTGAAGCATTTGTAGCAACTGGGTAGCAACAAAAGATTGGATAGCATGATGTGCAGCACAGATCTGCAGCCATAAAACGTTTAAAAGACAGTGCTGGTTTGTATTCAAACATTCAGGGTTTGCAAAAAATTATAACTAATTGAAACAATTGAGTGTCTTAAAACTTTAACAAAGACAAAACCAATAAAATTCTGTTGTTTTGTTTTTCTGATTATCACAACTACCCTGACTAACACATACAGTACCTCTTTTACTTAGTGTGTATGTTTGTAGTTCTCAATCCTGTCGTGTGTCCTAACAGAATTTGAGCTTTCGATTTTGCTTTGCATCATGCAGCTTTGGGCGCTTGTTGTCAAAACTAAAATCCTCAAAAATGTAACTCTGTCAGTTTCCATTTAAAAGCATCAAATTCCGTGCTAATAGTTTGTAAACAAGCCTTTGACAGCATTGAGCTTTTTTTATTTGACTTTTGCCAATTATCCATATTATGAATAAAACACAGACAAATTACTTTATAAAACTATTCCAACTTAAGGGGCACCACAAGAAAACAAACTAAAACTAAACTGAAACATCAAACTTACTGCAATCTTATCATAGATGCATTTTACCTGTCCAGGTGAGCGATAGTGATGATCTCCCCACCTACATAATAGTTTAATCTGTTCAGAGAGCTTGTGTAGATGAAGCAGTCTCCAACCCATACTCCAGTTTTCACCACCTCTGACACCTCCCCCAGCACCTGGTGAGCAAAGAGGGACAAAGAGACACAGACAATAATTGGAGAAAATTATAAAATATAACAATCATATCAATAACTTTAACTGCATATCGCCATTGGCTCTCTGTTAATTTTAGAATTCATTTTAAGATTTGTTTGTTTATAAATCTTTAAATGCATCTTCTTCTTGTTGTCCCAAAGGTCAGACTGAAAACTCAAGGTGATCGGACCTTTTCTAAATTATGGAATGACCAATCTTGAAACTACATCTCAGCACTAGTGAAATGTTTTTGGGTCTACCGCTTGACTTTTTCTTCCATAACCCTCAGGATCTTGTAAGAATTTCAAAATAACCGTCTTACAGCTCAACAATCCCACCACATTCTACGACAGAAAGCTTTTACCGTTGCCATCAGGAGGTCATGGCAGTGTGAATACTTGATAAAAAATGACATAGAATCCAAGTTTTTGAGCAGATTTTGGCTTTTAAAGGCTGTGGTCTTAAACTTTTTTGAGCAGCTGACAAAAGCATGTGAGTATATATGCAGTTTTCAATAAATTGCCTACTCACATTTTTCGTCTCTCACTCTCATTTCTTTCTTTTTGCAAATTCTTGCAGTTTTTCAACTGATCTAATAATTTTGATCAGGGATGTATTAGGTGTTTTTTAATGTGCACTTAAGTGATTTTTGAAGTAACAGGACTTTTACTTTAGTAACAATATTTTAAACTCTTCCTCCCTGCTATAAGGACCAATTAAATTGATGTTATAATCAATTAAAAGAAATTATATGGTAACACAAGATAAACACAGTCAGTGAAGGAGAAGCCAATAAATCAGATTTGAGGGTTAGAGGAGTATAGAAAATGAAAATATTAAATCAAATACATTAAGTCAAACAGTGACAAATAACAGCAATCAAAAGTTATAAAGAAAACAATAAATATGAGTGGGAGAGAAATCAGATGGAAAGAAAAAAAGTAAAAATAAGAGTAAAGAGATAAGACAGCCTACAAGTAGAAACAAAAGTAAAATGGCAATAAAATACATTACATAAAAGCAGGATTATAAAAGTGAGCATTTAGAGGTGATTTAAAAGACGTCATTTAAGATGTATTTTCTTCTGCTCATTAACATGAGTTCCAAATGGTTAACACTTGCAGATAAAATTCATGCACAGAAATACAGTACTACAGGACACTGACCTCAAAGGCGTCCTCTATCCCGTCCTCTGCTATCTCTGCCTTGGACTCCTGGGCCGCTGCTACTTTCTCTGATAGGTAGCGCAGCACGAAGAAAGACTCACTTGTAGCGATGCACACAAGCTCGCCAGAGTCAGACCAGAAGATCTAATGACAGAAAGAAATATGTTATAAAATCAGAAAAGATGGACTGGTGAAGAGGTAAAGCTACAACAGTAACACTCACATGTTTAGGCTGGATCTCAATTCGACGGATCAGTTCTGCACTCTCCCACTCGTAGAAGGCCAGGCCAGTGTTTGACCTCACACCCAGTAAAAAGCCCCCAAAGATGCCTGAGGTACAGCAGGATGCCCCACATTATAAACATGCACACTGAGAACAGTAACTTTTGACCTGATAACTTCCACTGTGGATTTTTTTTAGCTTTACATTAATTATAGTACCAACTATGATATTAAAAATCCATTGGAAATTTGAACCAGCCAGGGCAGTTTTTAATTGTCATTTTCTTTGATAGAAAGACACTTAAAGTAGCATTTTGTCACTACTGTCCAAAACCTCTTACATCAAAAATCACTCGTTTTCAGGCCATAAAAAATGCTGTTCAAGTAAATGTTTAAAAAACGTATTTTCATGATTATAATCTCCTTTTCAATTTTTTAGATTGATTTAAAATTAATAAAACCTACTCATCAATATAAAGGTTGACTAATAACACTGTTGTATAATAAGAATGAAAATTGTAAAAAAATGGAGATAAGATGTTTTTGTCTAACAATGACAATATTCTTTGATTTTTTTCACAAATGAACAATGAATTACCAGAACACAAATGGCTGACCTTCCAAATCTTCATTCACCCAATACCTTTTCTTTTACGATCTACATTGATAATGCACTCTATGTAAAATTAAAGCCAGGGGTCTGATGATCCGATTCATATCGTCATACATAAGTGACAATATGAAATATCAATCTACATGAAATTTTAAAACAGGGTAATCATTTCCATTTTTTCAAATAAAATGGATGTTTTAAAAAATACAGAAGGTATAGTCCCTGTAACATCTATAAACTTCCTTGTCTAGTGACAAAAAAAATTCCAATAACTAAAGCAGAGAAACGGAGAGTCAAATGGCTGAATGTCTGTTGTCAACTAGTGGCAAAAGGATGAACTTAATTTCAGAACAAATTTCCCAAATTTTGTGTAAAATATTGCATAATGAAACAATGTTGCAGTATTGCGCCAAAAATATCATAATATACTGGTGTTTTGACATTTTTTTACACCCCTAATGGTAATTTATTGGCCCTTCTTGAAGCAAAAACCAAATTTTTTCAAACATTAGTGCCATTTTTTTCTGGAATATTTAATATGATTTTTGTTAAGTGTCAAACAAGGTTTCAAATGTAAATGAAAGAATATAACATGTCAAATATAAAAAACTGAACAGAGCTCACCTTCAGCCCCAAAGTCTGGTTTAAAAGTCTTCTTCTCCTTGAAGTTCTTGAATATTTTAACTGTATTGTTGCCCTCTCGGGTGGCATACCTGAGAAAAACATTTTAGCAATTATACAGGATGCACTCTGATTAAGGAGTTATTGTCTTCCCATCTTACCACACTTAATCTATTGTTTGAACTTGTCGAATTTAAATAGTTGGAGATTTGGAGAGTGCATTAATCTGCTCCTTGCTCAAAGAGACATGTGACAGGCTAAATATGAGGATGTAGTCCTCAAATGGTGTGACAGGGCATGCTGGTGTGCCTCAGGGGTGAGTCTAACTGTGTACTGGCAATTTTGCACAACCATAAGGTATTACTACAACAAACCAACAACTATAGAAAGAATTTCAGATTTACTCTTAATACCAAGGTTAGAATCTCTTGGTAATGAATAACTCATAAGAAATACATCCATCCATTCATTATCTATAACGCTTCTGCCTTTCAGGGTTGCAGGGGGCTGGAGCCTATCCCAGCTGACATTAGGTGAGAGTCGGGGTACACCCTGGACCAGTCGCCAGTCAATCACAAGGCCACATAGAGAGATAGACAACCATTCTTGCCCACATCCACACCTGCTCTCTGGGAGAAAGCCAGAATGCTCAGCGAGAACCCATGCATGCACTGGGAGAACATGCAAACTCCACATATAGAAAGGCCCTGACCTACACGGGGTTTTAACAAGCAACCTTTCTAATGGGAGGCAGTACCTGCTGCGCCACCATGCTAACCATTAGGAACACCATTGTTTGTTTTATTTGATTAGCCATTCGTCAATAAAAATAAAAATGTGACATATACTGATAAGATACAATAACATGCATTAAAGAGATTATTTTGTATGGATATGAATAAGGTGTGCCTTGAGTAATACTAGTCTGTAAACCACTGGGATATAGGGCCAAGTTGTGCTAGCTTAGCACACTGTTAAGACTGGATTTAAGGGTCAAAGTAACTTTGGTTCTCTCCAAAGTTACTTTTGGGCTGCTATTGGCAGTTTCTAGTTGTTGTTTTTATTTTTTTTATACTACTACTATTTCCAACCTAAAACAAACAGAAATGCAACAAACAAAATGTTAATGTTTAATGTCCATCCTCCCATGTGAGCTACTTGGTATGCATTTAGCAACATTATTTAGAGCCACTTACTTTCACTTAATACCAGTGTGTGCTGAACTATGACAATCTCCTGTTGTCTGTAGTGTCATATTTAGCATAAATGCACCACAGTGGTTTCATTCCACTTATCTCACTTTGAAATAATGAAGTCCTCAAATTTTGAACAACTCTTAAATGTTAAGCTCTTACTGTGAGGAATCGTGGGCCCAGATGAACTCTTGAGCTGAGCCAAAGCTCTTGTTCCTCAGGGCCATGGCAGTGTAGATGATATACTCTCCATCTCCACACACCACTACAAATCTGAAAAGCACGAGAGCAACAACAAAATCAGAGCTTAATGATGGGCAGTCAATAAGGCTGAACTATAATGAGGAAAAAGTAACAATGCAGTATGCTTTTCCCTCTTTTCGCTGATATATATGGCAAGTTTCAATAGTCTTGCATATTATAAGTAAGCACTTAAATTGGTTAAGCATTTCTTTAATTATTGTTTTGGAATTAACGCTTATCTAAAAGCCCAAAACCATGTGAGGGAAGACAAAGAAATAATTTTTAGTGTATCTTAGTAGCATCAAACAATATCAATCACTCAATCTGTCTTTCTGAGGTACACACCACATGTAGTGTTACCACATTATGTTAACATGATCACTATTGTAGTACAGGGTAGATATGTTTGCTGTCATATCTGAATTAGGAATAGAAGCATGAACTCAAGAACCAGTATCTTTTGGTTAAGAGAACAGGGAGAAAAATTAACAACCAAAAGTACTCATTACGTTTTAGTTTTACAAAATTTTCCCCTAAGAGCACTGTCTCACCTCCCATTGGGGCTGTGTTGGATGGTCTGGGGGTAGATCTCACAGCTACCCATATCCTTGATACCCAGTGGTAGCCTCTCCCCATCCTTGATCTCCGCCTCTCCCATGGCCTTCAGGTTGGCCTGCTGCACCTCAGAGTGGCGAGCCCACATGACCTTGCCACTGGAGTCCATGGACATGGCTGGCTCTTCCCGACCCAGCTGACAAACAGCACAAGGAGGCAAAGCCAAGTAGATGAACTTCTAGTGAAATCCTTATGACAGTATAAATCAGCTAAGACTTCTTTAGGTTTTGTGATAAATTTAAGTTTTATATAACCTACATGCTATGTACAGGTTTAGTGTTACCAAAAATGGTTGTTAAGAATATCAAAACTGTGCTCTGGTAGATAGATTAAACAGAAGCACAGTATACCTTGATGATGATGCTGCCCTCATCATATCCCACAGCTACACTGTTGGAGCCCTGCTGGCCACATATACACCAAACCCGCTCCATGCCGTAGTTCAGAGTGTTTTCCAGTCGGTAGGTGTTAGAGTGCCAAACTCGGACTGTGCCTATGGAGACAATCATAAGGTCGTATTTAAAACCAAAAATATGTAGATTTAAAACCATCATAGTAATAAACTCCTGTAAATGTTGGGCAAAGGATATGCTTGGAAGTCTTGAAGTGAAGTTAAAAAACTACCGTCTTCGGAGCCTGTGAGGATGATCGGCAATGCAGGGTGGAATCTGGCACAGGTAACATTCTGAGCGTGACCTTCCAAAGTCTGGACACAGGTTTTATTCTGAAAGAGGGACATACTCATGAAATAAAGTTACTCACAACAAGGGGTGTAAGGAAATATCTACACACCAATGGTCTGCAATATTTTGTGGCACAATATTCTATCTATGTTTATAGTGCAATATTGTGATATTTTATTCTTCAACAATTTATGAAAATTCATGACATTTAGTTGGCAGATAGTTGGCAGCAGATATTCATCCATTTGACCCTTCATCTCTCTGTTACATCTCCTCCTAATATCTTTGTCCCTGAAAGACTGTGTCCTGTATGTTGCTATATATCATGATATATCATACCTGTTGCAGAGCTTGGCAGTGGCCTCTAGTGGACAGAGTAGGTAACACATGGACAGTGCCTGCTGCCTCACTCAGTCTCAGACAGCAGAGAGAGGACTTATAATAAAGAGGCTCCACATGTGGATTATGTTTGGCCAGAAATTAGAATATGTAAGTAATGCTCAATTATTAGATACCTAGTACAATCAGTTAATGAATATGTTTGATGTTCACTGTTAGAATTGACCTGTTTATGACCTTTGACCTGGCTGCTATGCTAACTGTATGCTATATTCTGCTATGCTAGCTGCATGGGTTTCTGCTAATTAGCCGGTGTACTGCCATGATTGCAGTTTCTGTTTGAGAGACCTGAGAGTTTGTGTGCTATTTGATGCATTTAAAGGACACATCCTGTTTATTATGTTGGTTTACTGATTTGAAAGTAGATTGCTAATTTCACAGTTGTTTATTAGCCTATTGTTTTCACTTGCTCATTTTATTCAGTTTAGAATAACCAAGTTGTTTAGCCTTTGGTTATTTCTGCTAGTTACAGTTAGTAAATGTTGAAGCTGATGTTTATTTTTTATCTGTTTCCTTCAGACCACACATTTTTGTTTGTCCATTCTGTTTTCTGTTGTTGACACCCGCAATACCGCAAAAGGGGCACAAGAAAGAGGCCTGAAAGATAATTATGGAATATCATAATTAGCAAGTTACTTTGTGAAGAAGGAAATAGATTTGAATACATTTTTATGAAGAAAAGCTAGCACTTCAAGCATTGGGGGCATTTCTTTATTTTTTTTGTACCTGATAGTCCCAGATCTTAACCAGACGGTCGTCAGCTCCTGATATGAGGTAGGGCTTGTCTCCTCCGCTGTAGTAATCAATGCAGTTCACCCCCTTCTCATGGCCCTCCAGAGTGAAGTTTGGAGTCTTGGAGCCCAACTGCCAAACCTACAGCAAACAGAGAGGATAATGCAAAATCAGAGAGTGAAGTTAATTTCATTTTTCAGATACATGAATCCTCTTTAGGCCTTGATGGTATATTTGAGACAACAAGGATGTTTACATGAGAACATTAATCCTATCACTAGGAACAATCAGGTACGTGTAATAATCTGGTATGACATGCACTTCATAGTATACCAGAATAAGATACCGGTAACTGTTAATACGATGCTGCACATGGTTGGATTTCTTCCCACAGGTACATGAAAATCCAAACTTTCTATTGTTTCTTTCGGAGCACCAACATATGGCCATGTCCCTGGACTGGACTCCCTTCTGTTCTTTTGTCTTTTAGTTTTGTAGTGAGCAGATATTATCTGATCAGGAGCAAATCTGTTCTCCACTCCTCATGTTTCTAACCCTGACAACTGATTACCTATTTCACCATTTCTGCATTTCCTTCCATTCACATCCTTGGCTGCACAAGAATTCATCACAGTTTCACTCAAAAAGTTCTGCTTCCCAGTGCTCTCACAGCTGTCCGTCATGTTTGCAGTATCTTCTTCTTTTGCATCTGAACTCAGAATGTGTTTGTGCACAGATGCGGCAGAATAAAAAACAGGTAAGCAGTATAAATGAACAGGATAAAACAGATTTTTGGGCAAAAATATGTTTGTTTATCTACTTTTAAAAATCTAAGAAGGGTCTCTGTCTGGTTAAGAATATTGCATTGTGCTGCTGACACAAGTACTGGATTAATGAGGTGACTGTAGAGGTCAGATAATGATATTTTTGTTACTATGCTTATAAACACATTTTTTACTACATTGCAAACACTTAAAGCAAAATACGCATCAATTTAGATGATTCACCTCTTTTTACTTTGAGGGGTTGTCCACATGTAGATGAATTCAAATAATAATCGTATAGGTGGTTCGATCACTCAGATACAGCGTTTTGGGTGCCTGAAAATGCACATTTTTAAAAGTGGGTCCCAGAGTGGATAAATCCTTGAATTTTCCGTGTGTAATGAATACGAATATTTTCAGAAACTATGACATCATAGCCTCACCTCTCCGTTAAACCACATGCGTGAACCACCATAAGCAACAAGAGGACATGGACAGTATATACCAGTGTTTGTTTGCATGTCTCATGAATGCGCATGCTCCATGTCTTCTTCTCTGGTTTTGATGTCTGCAGCAGCATTACAACACCACTTACGGACGTGGCATATATTCTACAGCTTTTTCAGTTTTCATTCTTGTAATGATGCTGTCTTTAACAGAGAACATTTTAATAAACACGTTTTCATCTCCCCGTGCACAGGCCTAAGTGTGGTGGTTTTAGTGCGATTGATGTTTATATTTTTTGTTTTAAAATATGTATCAGCCTGATGGCAGACATAAAATCTATCAAATCTATCCAAATGCTGTAAAAGGTTAGATAATATCTGTTTTAAACAGATGACAGTTATTTTAAAACAGGAGCATAGACAATGTCCTTGCCTCTCCCCGTCTTCTTCACTTAAACTTTAAATTCAACTGGAGGACCAGTTCTTTTGTTTATGACCAGAAGCCATCTTCTTTTGTGTCCTTTGGAAACGCTGAAACAGTATGGGTGTGTAAATGTGGGTGTGTAAATGTGTGCAGGTTTATGTTGTGTGTCAGTCTGTGTACCTTTATGGTTCTATCCAGAGAGGCACTAGCAAACTGATTGTTGTCTTTGGGGTTGATGACGATCTCCATGACGTAGTGTGTGTGTCCCTCAAAGACTTGGCTACATGACCACTTTCTGTCCCAGTCCCACAGTTTGATTAACATATCATCTGAAAACACACAAACATGAATATTTCAAAGAAGGGTACAACACTTAATATCAAAGGGGTTGTCCTGGATATTTCAAATGGGGCTGTATGAGGTCCATAGCATTAGCATGAACATTAGCCACAACAACAAAGATCAGCTCTGCATTTGTGCAGAAGAAACCAGCATGGAAGCTAGGGCTATACACCGATCAGGCATAACATTATGATCACTGACAGGTAAAGGGAATAACACTGATAATCTCTTCATCATGGCACCTGTTAGTGGGTGGGACATATTTGGCACTAACTGAACATTTTGCCCTCAGAGTTGATGTGGTAGATGCAGGAAAATGGTACAGATGCAGAGCTGATCTCCGTCACTTTAGCTGTTATTTAGGCTAATGTCATGCACCCTTATACAACCCCACTTCAAAAATCCTGGACTATCCCTTTAAAGGTCCCACGTCCTGGTGTGTTTGACTATCTACAACAAGTCTTGGTTGTCTTTTCATCAAGGATCTGATTTACATTGAATTACACAATGAAAACAAAAAAAAACATCTCCATAGAGGAATAGATGCAGCTCTTTTTTTCACCCCTTTGGAAACAATCCGAGGGGGGCAGGAGGATATGAGAGGCTATGATAATGAGCTCTACACTGATTGACTGCACAAATGATGCCTAATTGGGAGGAGGGGGTGTACTTTGAACCTCCTATCTCCATTTTTTCTGATTTTTTTTTTCATAAACAGTACCATTGGTCACCTTCCATATGGGTGAGTGGGTTTTACATGTTAAACAATTTAATGTACAAAAACAATCATAATCAAGACAATACAATATTCATTCATTTATTTGAAGGGTATTTTCCTTCATGGCTTGAAAAGCAGCAAATTTGGAGATGGGACATTTGTGCCTTACAAAAACTCAGTGTTTTGAGTACATTTTCTTTAAAGAGACATGGCGCATTTCTCTGTGAACTGAGAGTTTAGTAAAAAGTGTCATGTTCTTCTGCTTGCCACGTCTCTTCTAACAACATTAAAAGCAAAGAAAAATCATTTTCACAGGACATGGGACCTTTAAGGTTGTCAGCGTACCAGCAGTGTAAGCTTAAATGCAATTCTAGTGAGATCAAACAATGATGATTGTATACCAAAGCAACAAATATTGATATCCTTGGCACCAAATATTGGGTAATTCATTGCTTTGATTCCACCAAGAGTTGCTGACTTAAACCTGCACATTGTCTAAATTACATAAATGTTAAATGACTAGAACTGTAATTCTTATGAAGGGTGCTTCTGATACCATCAAACATTTGGTGCCTTAAAGTATTGAAGTTTTACTATTGATGATATTTTCAATTCCAAAATGTAGTGGAGTAGTTTTTTCTTACCACTGCTGGTGAGGATGTAGGGCTGAGTGGGATGGACAGCGATACAGCGGATATAGTCAGAGTGAGCCTCGAACATGTGAACCCTCTCCAGGGTGTTGTAATTGAACACACGGATCAGCATATCATCCTGAAGCCAAACAAACACAACGACAAGACATAATATAAATGACAACACAGTAAAGTTCAAATGAACTGTATAAAACAGGCACCGTCTCATGGCTTCACCTGGTTTCTAAAAAAATCCACATATTAAACTCCTGGTTGAGGCTGAATACTCACAGCTCCAGTGATGACCCAGTGTTTCCTGGCTACAAACTTAGCCACTCTGACAGGCAGGTCACACAGCTCAAAGGTTTTCACCATCGTCTAACCACACAGGATACAAATCAAATCAACACAGTGCAAACACACAAATAACCAAAAGTTTGTCATGTATAAATACTGACATTGACAGTGAAGGAATGACTCAATATGAGGCTAAAGGACAGTGTACCTGTGTCTCGTGGTTCCAGACCACCACAGTGCCGCTGTACAAACTGGCTACCATCCATGGCTCAGTGGGGTGCAGATCCACACTTTTCACTCGGTCTGACCGAGCTGTCAGCTTTCGCTTTATGTCCAACCGCAGAGGCTAAAATATATCATAGCAGAGGCAGATTATTGCAAAAAAAGACAGTGACCAGAGTAAGATGTCCTTTTAAGATTATACAAACACTTTTTAGCCTGTGATCTACTACATCCAAGAACAGAGCTGAAATGAGGAATGCACAATTTTACTATAATAATATAGGAGTAACCACAGATAACAGCTTATAATGCAAGGGATGTAAGATATTTGGTGTTAACAGATATCCAATATTCCCAAAGTTATTATTGACGATACTGACACCAATATTTTTTGGCGAAGGTACAAAGTCTCTACTTGATAAAACTGACTGGTTTCTCTTATTGTGACAGTTTATTTGTGTTAGAAACTGATGTGAAAAAAGATTTCATTCTCCAATACAGCCTTTCCCAGAGTTTAAGTGTAAGGGCAGACTGGAATGACAAATAAAACTACATTGAATCCTTTGAATTTCATTCAAACTCACAAAAAGGCTGATAAAAGTATCACATCACAAACAGATTAATCTACAGCCTCCGATCAAGGAGTCATTTTCAGTGAGTCAAAGATACAGGCAGCACTGTTATAAGGGGAGACTGGGGACAGCTGTAACACTTACGCACATCCTTCCGCATAACTTAAATAATTTGATTCAAAACTTTTGATTTTACAAATACAAATACTTGAGCACAAATAAATAAAGCTGTTCTTGTTATTTTACCTCATAAGGATGAGGCTGTTTAAAAAGTAAATTAAAGAGAGAAACTGTAACAACACTTAGGGGTATCCATAAACACAAAGCATAATATGTTATAGGTCTAAAATATAAAAACACTCTCTATATTTGTAGCTTCTGCTGTCTTCCTCTAATGTTACCTAAGACTCCTCTCTGCCTTTGTTTTCAATTCTTTTAAATTCCAGGTTTTTCATTAATTCAATGCAAAATAGGCTTCTAATTGGAGCTGGACAACTTTTAATGGCTCAACAATCTAACGTAAAGGAGGACAACATTCAGTTTTTATGACCCGGAATGTACACAACAGGATATACGACGAGAATATGTGAAGCTTAATTATATAATACATATTTTTTAAAGAACTAAAAAAAAAAAAAAAATCACAAACCAGATTTTTATTTAATCTAAAATATCATTATTTTTCTGATGAAAACCCACAACATGAACCAGTAAATGATACTTGATATGTGGCTATTTTAATGTACAACATCAATGATTAAAAAACAAAACATAACAAAACAAAAAAGTCAGGATAAAATACTCTACCCTTGCTTGGAAAATCTAAGTTTTTTAGTATTTTGTTCAAGCCAAAAAAGGATTTATGAAATCTATTACGGTTTGGATAATATAATTTAGTTTTGTAAGTTTGGGCCCCGGGTAGACAGCAAAATTCTCTTTTGGATCCTGAGAACAAAAAGTTTCCGAACCCCTGCTCTAATAAATGATACTGTTGATTAGACATCCAGCAATACTAAAATAATGCATCAATGTAAAAGGTGGTACAGTGGCGCAGCATGTAGTGCGCGTGCCTAACAGCAAGAAGGTTGCTGGTTATCTTCAGGCACTCCAGCTCCTCTCACAGACCAAAAACATTCTCATTAGGTTAACTGGTGACTCCAAATTGCCCTGAATGGTTGTGAATGGTTGTCTGTCTCTCTGTTCAGGGTGGACCCCGCCTCTCGCCCAGTGTCAGCTGGGATAGGCTCCAAGACCCCGAAAGGGATAAGCATGTAGATAATAGATGGATTATATTCTATTCATTAAAACTGCAATACAACAGCCAATACATGTGATAAACTGTATGTAAGATGTATCAGCTTTATATGAGCAAAAATGATCATTTCTGCCAATACTGATAATCTGATATTGAAATTAGTATCTGCTGACATCAATATCATGATGCAGATAATATTGTGCATTCTTACACAAAGCTCACCATCATCAGACAGTGTACAAATTCTGCCCATAATTTGGCAGAATGTTCAAGTATAATATAATCTTCCATCTTATGTGGTAAAGCATTGTTTGTGTTGTTTTGGAGAGAATAGACCATATAATTTTGTTCTTGCTTAATTTTCATTTAATACATGTTATGGTGTGTTTAAGGTCTATATTTCAGATTGTTAACTTTTCACACCCAAAATCAAATGTTGTTTTTATCCTTTTTGAGGCACTTTGTCAGAATACAGATTGCATATATTTTTCTATGTAGAAACAAATGATGAATGTCTGGTCGTATGTCTGTTTCCAAAGCAGATAGGCAATAAGAGGTAAGGGTAAACTCAATAGGACTTGTTGTTCTTTCCAAAATAGCTAAAGTTATGCATATTGGTTTCATCTGAATAAGTGTGGAAACATCTGCTTATCGAATACAGACGAAAGCATTTTCAACACCTAACAAAACCAACAGATGTTCTTCCACGGTACTGCAGACACTTCCAAAACGTCTGCCTGTATTTAAGATTGAAATCCAGTCAAGCCCATCATGGTTTTGGTTTTATTTTCACACCATGAGAAACTGCAGCGTCTTTAAACACATGTCATATTTTGTAGCTACTCTGGTTACTGAGTTGTGAGGGGGTGTGTCTGTTGATACTACCCATTCCGCATTTTATATGCATGCCTGTGCAAATGAGACTCGGTGCCTTCTAGTCAAATCAAATTAAGTCAGAAAAAGAGCTGGAGCGGTTTCATTAATATCCTCCGAATGGAAACAATATGTTGCATTTTGGTAAGAAAAAAACACGATGACATTCTAACCATGAGAAATGCCTTAGACCTTTCTCTGCAGAGTAAACTCATCTTATAACGAGAGTTTTCGACTTTAAAGCGTCTATTGTTTTACAGTCAGAAAGGTTCAGCATGCACTTTGTAAATGATAGATTTGAATGGACTTTCCTATTCTGAGATTGACTGTTATGATAGTTATGGTATGAAAACAGAGCCACGTGCCACTAACGAGACATTAATCAAACAGTCAGACACACCAAGTTATTGTGCAGTTTTTGGTAAGTTTGTTCCGCCTACCATGTTTTTAACGTCAGTTGGTCTCTGCGGTGTTTTTCAGAAAGAGACCGGCCTCCCTGATAACCTCGTCGAGCTTCTATCGTGCAGCAAAGTTCTGAAAGTTTCCTCACACTGAGCTTCAATGTGCACAGAAGCATTTCCGGTACGTATTTCACAATAAAGAGATATCCTGGCACTAAGCAGCTGGAGCTAACTCCAAGTGGCCTGGTATGAAATGAGAAATAATAGGGATATCACAAACTGTATCTTTTTATACTCTGTGATCAGTCACACTTCATTTAACTTAATTATAATCAGTAGATTTATAATTTGCCCTGGTATACATTGAATAAACTAATGTTACAATACTATGATACTGTAAACCAAATGATAACATTCAATCTTCTAATTATTTGATGCTTTGAATTCTGCAAAGCTTTATGTTTTCTGTATGATTATTGCTGTTTTTTTTTCTTTCTGTTTGTCTCTTAACATGTTTAGACAACATCTAAATCAAATCATTGTCTTATACCAATAGTATGCTTCCAAAATATAAAGTAAAAGAATATAAGAAAAAATACAAAGTAGAAGCAATAAAATTGAAGTAGAAGTTATGACCATAAAAACTCAAAAGCACCATTACTTGACAAAGCTAGTAAATTACATTAACATGAGTAAATTTACTTTCCAAGTCTGCAGTTTTTAGTCATGTTTACTGATAAAAACGGGACAAAATATGTTAGCAAAGATTTCCACCATATTATTATTATTGTTGTTGTTATAATCATCATTTTTTGTTGTTGTTGTTATTGCTGCTGTGCTGGGGGAATTACAGTATATTGGTTGTCAATGTAGGAGTAGGAGTTCAACCAGCCAGTAGTAATTAAAAAATGACTTTAATTGAACTCTAGACCTAGATAAAACTTCCTATGCATAAAAAGAGGAGTACTGTCATCAAAAACAATGGTCCGGATATAATAAAAACTCAGTTTAATTTCAACTTAATTTTATTGATACCACTATGACTTCTGTAATGCATCAAGTGTGCATGCAATGGGTATTATATGGATTATAACTTTAAGTGTATACTTCAGCTGCATAAATACCAAGTAACATACATCTGTATGTAGACTGTATGTGAAAATTAGCCAATAAAAACAACTAAGTTTGGATAAAATATTGCCTTTGTGACTTGAACACTTACAGTTAAGTGCTGTTATTGTAACAATTTCACAATTGATGTAAATGCTTGCAAGGTTAGATACAGAGCACGTTTTAAACTCTTATTTTGAAAGTAATAGTCCCTGCTTCCGGTTTTAATCTTGTGCCTTGACGAGGCTTCTTTTGGCGACGTGGATCCTGCAGCGCTTCCTGTGGGAGAAGCTCTAGATCCGGCAGAGTAGCAGAACATGTTGTACCTGCTGAGGCTCCTGCTACACTGTAAAAAAAAAAAAAAACTTGACTGAAGAACAATCCGGTCTTTCTAAAGACACGTTATCCCTACTAATCAGTCTTAAGTCAAATATGACGACGCATTTTAGGGGAATCTTGCAGCATGTAGATTGGATACAGTGTTTGAGGCTGAAAATATGTCTTGAACAAAACTTATCTCAACTCTTTAACCCTTTTTTACAGTGTGGATTGTCTCTCTTTAAGAAGGTGCGAACACAATTGATTTTTGTGTGTTTGTTTTTAGAATATCAAAATTTTAAATCTAAGAATGAATAGAAAACACAAGGACCCTTTTATATCAACTTCCATGTATCTCATATTTTTCACAAAATTGTTTTACATAATATTATCAGAGATAATCTTGCTGGAGGATAGGACTGTAACACAAAGCAATAAACATTTCTCTTCAGTGATGCACAGATCCAAATTCAAGTAGCCATGCCTATTTGTCCCTGGTGGCAGTAAAGGTTTCATTTTATCTCATCGTCAAAATTCCAATTCAGTAAGTACGAGGATCTCCATTAACCCTGAGGAGGTAAATGAAATGCAAACACAAAGCGGCACAGTCCTGTTCAGGCCATCAAACCCTATCCTCCTTTAGCACACATATACATCCATGAGATATGCACACACAATCAGGGACTTCCACATGATTGAATTAAGACTGAAGATTGTACAACAGTGTACACGCACTCCCCTGTACTACTGCATATGTAGAAGAATACCAGGATTATTTTCACTTGATTAGATTTAAATAGGCCTGGTTCAATTATAGCTTTTAAAATTGTCTTTATGGATAAAAACTGCAAAAAAAGTCTGCCCTCTACTGCAAACCCCAAATCCAATAAAGTTGTGTAAAGCGCAAATAAAACCAGATTACAACGACCTGCAAATCTTTTTCAACCTATGTTCAACTTAGTATACTACAAAGGTGAGATATTTATTTTTCAACAGACTTCATTGTTTCTCTTTTTTTCTTTTGCAAATATTCACTTATTTTGAATTTGATGCCTGTAACACATGCCAAAAAAGCTGGGACAGGGGCATGTTCGCTGTGTTGCATCACTTTTCCTTTAACAAACACTCACTAGGCATTTGGGAACAGCGGACACTGACTGAAGCTTTGTGTGTGGAATTTTTTTTTCCCATTCTTGTTTGATGCATGACTTTTTGTATTTTGGGCTTCATAATGTGCTACACATTTTCAATAGGAGACAGGTCAGGACTGCAGGCAGGCCAGTCTAATACCAGCACGCTGTTGTGACGCATGCAGAATGTGGATGGCATTGTCCGCTGAAGTAAGCAGGGACGCCCCTGTTGCCACATCATCACTTGGATGGCAGCATATGGTTTTTCCTATGTTCCAAAAGCGTTACTGACCCAATGTGGTGATTTACTTTACAGAATGATGTTGAATTTTAATGCACTGCCGCCTGAAGGATCGAAGGTCATGAGCATCAGTGTTGTTTTTTTGACTTGCTGCTTACGTGCAGAGAAATGTCCAGATTGTCTGAACCTTTAGATTATATTGTGGACTGTAGACGATGAAATCCCTAAATTTCTTGCAAATGCGCACTGAGAAATCCTAACCTGTTGGACCTATAAATGTACACTGCTTTCATATTTTTGATGCTGCTATGCAACTACATGGTGGATCAACTCCACTGCTGCCACCACAAACTTAAAAGACTTCCTTCTTAGTGTGGTGTGATCAAGGCAATGTTAATCACTGTATCATTTTGTGTCACATTATTTTTTTCAGAGGTGATTAAAATGCTGATTAATGTAGCCAACCAGCCCTGTAGTCCTAGTTAACAATTCATTACTAACTGTCCTTTTAAAAATGTAGTATCGATTTATAATTCACTGGTAAAGCATTTGTACTTTGTGCCACAGCTTCGAACTGTTAACTCACACTCATATCTCTTCGATAACAGGCTTACTTTTTAGTATGATATAATCAGTTTAATGTTTATGGCTGTCAATTGTGCACCCATTATTGTTTTTTAAAGATAATCACAGGTGAAAGATGTTTAATGTCCCAGGGCAACCCTGGAGTCCTAGTCAACTATTTGTTAATAACCATGCTTCTTTAAAGAGCCCATATTCTGTTGTTCAAGAGCTCCTTGCTGTGTTTTGCATGCCTTATCTGCATGATGGAATTCTTATGTGTATGAGACGATTCATCTGCTGCATCAGGACTTCTCTCTCCCCCAACTCTACGGGCCAGTAGATGCCTGGAAGACTCGCCCCCTCGAATAGACCTACCATTGTGACATCCTATTGTTTCAGAGAAGCAAGCCTAGTGCAGAGCGCAGACTGTAGAATGATAATATCTGATAATGTACTCTAATGTCCTCCACAGACACCTGATCTCAATCCACCAGAGCACCTTTGTAGGAATGTAGTGAAACTTATGTCTGTTGAATGTATTGAAACCGATGAAAATATGTTAGCAACAACTGTTGTTAAAATCACTTTATTACAGATCTTCACAGTTACATTATAAATAGACAGCAATAAAGGATAGACAGTTTGTGCAGATGATGTTGGTCCAATCTTACTTCTTCTTGAATACTTGTTTGCAGACTTTGTCGAGCACATGGATTTCCTAACAGAGAAGAAACACACCTTTAGACTGAGTCCAGAATGATGCAACAAACCTCCCTGTGGATTACATAATTGGTCAGAGATTACATCTAGATTAAGATAAAGGCTCATTATCTTTGTCATTGTTATTGCCTTCAGATGAGGCAATCTGTTTGGTATAATCACGTTGTTAGACAGATTTCATTGTGCTGTAAAAAGGAGAAAGTGTTTCTCATTTCTCTCTCTGCTGTTTACTCATTTTGTTTAACATTACCACTTTAACAGGCTTAAATTAGGAAGCTACTGCTGCAGCTTTGGAACATTTAATTTCCTGTTAAACAAAGCCAGATGTTTACAGCCCTGTTCTATGACTCAGCCAGCTTGTCACCCTCTCTCACTCACCAGGTGGAGCAAGTCTCCCTCAATCCACTGTTTCCATCCACGATTCTCCTTCTCCCCCTTCTGCACACACACCAGCTTGTCGCCTTCCCACACTACCAATGTCTGAAATCACAGTGGGGACAAGCAGCAAGGTCATCATCATTCAAGAACATAATTAAAAAAGCTCTTTCATTCTGTACAAATGTTATGCCTTTACAGAAAGTAATCAAACTTCAGGTCAAAAACAGTAATAAATAGTGTTTAATAGTTCAGTAATTTTTCCTTTTTTCCTTCCATTTACATGTTTAAAACAAGCATTCAATCGAAAATAGTTAGGGTAGGATATATAACTCAAATAATATGTCAATAATGCATAATAAGACAGGGTAAAGAAGAAAAAGATCCTAACCTTGACTGTGCGATTGTCCAGTCCCTTTGTGTACTCCTCGAATTCCTCGCCTATGTTGAAATTGACCTCATAGTTTCTGAAGGTGCTCAGGGTCTTTGTTTCAAATTTGTCTCCATTCTGGACAATTACCTTCGTCTGATGTAGGTGAACAGCTATTTTTCTGGTGGCAAAGTCGATGTCTGCAAGGCAACATAAGACATGTTTATTTAAAAGTCAAGTAGTACACAAAGCAATTCAAAGTGCATTTATACAGGTTAAAGGACATTTATAGCATTGAGACAACAACAAACATCAACAAATGAATTTGATTTAATGTTATATTTGTGTGTGTCTATGGGTTTGTGTTCTCTGAAGTCATTGTGTCAAAACTGCTTGCAAAATACTACTACTACCACATATATGCACTTACAGTACAAACTTTGTACTAAGCTAATGGTTGGTATGCATTTCCACAATACTAAAAAGCCCATTCCCCTTGTATCACATGACCATAATTTATTAATGTCCTTTCCTCTAACTCATGATCATAATATTATCTAACTTAAATAGCCTCTCAAAAAAACTGATATGATAACCAGTATCAGTCCTCTCCATTTCTGAATTGATGTTAGTACAATTGCTTTTTACAACATGATTTCCTACCATCATTACTACTTTTATAACAATAAAGAGATGGATATGATAAGGACAAGCTGATGGTCTGGGGCAGCATGAGTCATCAAAAATTGTATATTTTAGTTAATTTCTTTCTATCTGCTTTTCTGTCTCTATGCATCTCCCTTTATCCCCTCACAACACCAGCATAGCTTCAGCTGATGGCTGTTTAACATGATCCTGGCTCCACTCAGGAATTCCTGCCCGCATTACAGAAGTTAAGTTTTTTTTTTTTTTCTCCACTGTATCTTTGTTAATGTTGTTACGTGTTATGACCATGGTTGATTCATGTTAAGTCTCTATTTAAAAGATATTAATGACAAATCAAACAATTTAAATGAATCAAGATTCCGATGTGGACCAACTTTTGTGTTTAGTGACTGGAAACATTATTTGTTAAAGATTAATTAATTTTGACTCCTTTATCAAATTTTTGACTTTATTATTGAGATTTCATTTATTTACCAAGCATTTCAATTTGCTTATTGAACTTTGACTGAATCCATTTTACCTTTTTAAACTTATTAAATATCTAATCTATGGCACATTTTTAGGCAGTTTTTTTTGTAAAATGTAAAGTTAGAATGTTCTTACATTTAGAATTGTAAGAATAGAATAGTTTCTTTTTAGAAGTTTATGAATTAAAGGCAAATGAACAAGAGAAATCTAAATCAATTTTTTAATGTGACCACCCTTTGTCTTCAAAACAACATCAATTATTCTGGGTACACTTGCCCCATTTTTTAAAGAAACAGCAGGTGTGATGTTCCAAACATCTTGGAGAACTAATGACAGATCTTGTGTGGATGTAGACTGGCTCAAATTCTTCTGTCTCTTCATGTAACCTCAGATACACTTCATGAAGTTGAGATAAGGGCTCTCTAAGGGCCTATACCATCACTTCCAGTATTTCTTGTTCTACATTAAGTTGAGGATAGCTCTTAATGACATTGACTTTATGTTTTGGTTGTTTTTCCTGTGTCAGATAAAATCTGGGACCAATCAGATGCCTCCCTTATGGTATTAAATGTTGATTAGGTATCTTCTTTTATTTGTATTAATCCTGACCAAAAACCCCAACTCTATTTGTGGAAATGCAGCTCCAAACTTGCAAAGAACCTCCATCCATGCCTGCAGACGTTCATTATTGTCCAGCTCTCCTGACCTTTTGCAAACAAACTGCCTTCTGCTATAGCCAAATATTTCAACTTTTGACTCTATCCCCAAGATAGAGTCAAAAGGATAGCTGAATTAGGGATAGCTGAATTGCTTGGACTTGATTCCATGTCAGAGGTATAGCTTTTCGGTCACAGTTCTTCCATGAAGTCCATGTATGGCTAGACTTCTCTCGACAGTATAAATAGGTGTACCTGTGTCCCACTGGATCCTGCCAGTTCAAAGCTGATGGCACTGCTGGACATCTTCTGGTTTTGATGGGGGAAAAAATATGATGCGTCTTTTATCTGCTGCACTAAGTTTCCTTGGCCGACCAGGGATAAGGGCTTGTACAGCACATCTTGAAACCCAGTCTGCCTTTAACTCTTTGCCTGAGAGAGACCTTGCTGATGTAGTTTTACTAACTTGTGTAATGTGGCTGTGCTCAGTCATGCCATGGTTAATGAGATGAGACAGGAAATTGTCTTCCACAACCTCATCTTGGTGGCAGAGTTTGGTTATCCCTCACCCTGCTTTAAACCTCTTACACAGCTATTTATGTTTCAGCTAATGCCGAAACAAGAATGATGATCATTGGCACCTGTTAGAAAAAAGTTAGTCATACTACAGCTATAAGACCCTGACTTTGTGCAAGTGTACCAACAAGACATGATTCTGTTTTAAAGGTAAGAGTTGAGTGCACTAAATGCTGACTTGATTTTAATTTGTCCTTTACCTTCTCACTAATCGGAAAGCATTCTCACTTAACAGCTTTTTTCACAACTGCCCAGACCTTTGCACAGGATTATAAATGATAGGTTTGTGAATCCATCAGTACTTTCCGCGGAGTTTGAATTATCCTTTCCTGGTTTGGAGTCAAGTTTTTTATTTGTTTATTTTTTTTTTACAGTAAATCCTTATGTGCATAGACACACCTAAAGCACACATCCATAAGCACACACATGACACCACAGGACACTTATTATGATTCCTCTCCTACTGTGGATTCTGACAGTCTCATTTACCCTTTAAAAATGACCTTGCTCCCGGTCAGAATTGCCCTAAATGAGTTTCTCCTCCCTTTTCAGCAGTGGGTCCCTGCCAAAGAGACCCAACTGCCCCCGACCGTTTAGATTTTCATATCCTATTTGCCTTAAAGTGAAAATTCAATTTCTCCCCATCACTCTTACAGATGAGGCCCCCATATTTACCCATCTAAATAATATTTTTGACCCATTTCCATAAGGATGTCATTTTCCGCTCCGCTCGATGGAAATGAGGCAGAGGCGTTTAGGATTTCCCGGGTTTAGCGTGGGCTGAGTGTACTGGGGTTGTTTTATGAATTTCAGATAGAGTCTTGAATAATGAAAGTATTTCTGGGGCCTGATCAATGATGTGCTCTCTCCCTCTTTCTCCTCTTTTTTTTTCCTAAGTAGCAAGCTAGCTAGATGCCTGATCCAAGAATGGAATCCGTCTTCCCTTTCTGTCCGTAGATGAGGAGGATAGAAATGCAGAAAAAAGAGGAGTGAATCAATATCTATCTGGTGTGGTAACAGACAGCAGACCCTCAAGAGTGGAGGTTAACTTGGCTTGACAGCAGCTCAGTGAGGACATGAAGCAGTACCACAGTGTTCCTCCTCTTCCTCACTCTGTCTCTCATTTTGAAGTCTCTCATCCAGGAACGGAGAGAGTACATAATAAAACACTGAAGTACAAGGCTGGAAAGTAGTCAATTATGTAAATTCATGCCTTATGCTGTTAAGAAGTGTCTTTGTTGTACTTTGAAAGTAGATTTTTAAACCAGGACTTTTAGTTGAAAAGAGTATATTCCATAATTTATCAATAACCTACAGAGCTTTATCCTGTTCTGGGTCATGAGGGGTTTGTGTTTTGTCTAGCTGATGCCCGGTGAGAGGCAGGTATGCCCTCTACTAGTCACCAGCCAATCACAGGGCCTACCACTCACACACTGAATCACTGGAGTACAGTGAACCTATTGTCATAAATCCAGTTTGATATAAGTTGACTTCTGTGTCATTATCCTGCTGGAAGTAGCCAAAAGAAGACAGTACACTGTGGTCATAAAGGGACCACAGTGTTGCTCACTATGCTCTTATAGACAGTTTACATAGTAAGCAACAATACTCAGGAAGACTGTGAAGTTTAAACAATGCTTAATAGGTACTACGGCACCCAAAGTGTGTCAAGAAAACATCCCCCATCCATTACACCACCACCAGCCTTAACCATTGATACAAAGCAGGACAAACCCATGCTTTCATGGTGTTTACACCATGTGCCTGTGCCATTGTAGCCAAAGTTTCCTGTGCCAGTCTTTCTGACCTCTGGCATCAACAAAGCATTTTCACCCAGAGAACTGTTGCTCACTGAAAAGTCATCTTCATCCTCTTTCTTTCCTATCCTGGTGGTCATGTTCCATTTCAGCAGGTTGTCTTGACCATTTCTACAAGCTTAAATGCACTGAGTTGCATCCTTGTGATTTGGTGATTTGAGTTAACAAACAGTTGGACTTGTGTACAAAATAAAGTGGCCAGAGGGTGTATAGATGCATGCAGTGATAAATATTTTATAGTGCCTTATAACAATACTTTAAAACTTTTTATCATGGATGATGAGAAAATATGTTGATACAACATAATTGTTTGAATACATTAAGACCCTGCTTAACAAACATGTGAAATCATTACACGTTTTAATGAGTCACTGTACTGTTAGTAGTCACAGTATGCTCAGAACTTTAAGCTATTAACAATATTGTATAAATATGCTCATAATGTGTTACAATGCATTCTACAGACAGACTTTATAATAAGTGCTGCTAAAGCAACAATGTTTGTTATTCTATTTTCTTTGGTTATTTATTTATTTAGTGTGTGTGTTTGTGTTGTTTTGTTGGGCAGGCCAGGGGGGGTTGTAACACCTCCATTTCGCTGATCAGGAATAATGTAGAAGTCACTAATTAATTTCATTCTTTTTCTACTTCTTCCAAAATCACAAACCAGAAAGTGTTGCATATGGATTTTCAAAATAAAGAAAAACGTTTTTCTAGGTAAGAAAGTATTTTTTCACAAAGTCTAAATTTGTCTAGTACAAAAAGCTACTGCAGACAAAATAAAAGAAGTTATTGTGGATGAAACTGGCGTCTCACAGGCTGAATGTGATGCTTTTTCTCTTTGCTAATTTCAAACCACTTTCGTAAAACAGCTAGCTACACATTGGCTGTAGAATCACATGTCTTTACATGTTACAACCATAGAATTAAACAGAAAGTTACGATAAATTTAATTCAACATAGATGTTGCAACAAATGGGGAAGGAATACAGGAAAAAAAATCAGACTGTAGATGAAGAAATAGTCACATCCTTTTACGTGCACAGTGAATCGGACTCTGGAATAAATCAATTAATCATTGACTATTTGATAACGTCTGGCAGTTCAAAACATTAACATTTCAGCTTCTATGGTATATAGAATAGTTCAGGACCTATATTAATTACTATTAAAGCATATAAAAGATTTAAGTCTGCTTTATCTTGTATGGAATAAATACAGTAATCTTTATGATTCAGGGCCTTGTTAAGTCAAAATGTAGAAAGATTACTTTGAAACACTGATAAAATAGATTCAGTTGGGTAGGATGTTCTCGAATGATGTTTAGTTTTGTCAGAACTTTTTCAAACATTTGCATATGTTTCCTATATTTTGCACCTTATAGCTGTTATGATTTACCCTATTATGTGTTGCAACCTGTGGAAATGTGGTAAGTTGTAATAAAGAAACACCTTGTCTTTGACATTAATTTATGAGCTAAATAATACTCTTGCTTGAGTCTGAACTGGTTCCATTTACAGTTAACAAGTGTTGGCACGACGCACATAAGTGTGAGAACTCTATCCCCAAAATTGAGGGAGTAACAGGGCTAAAGTAAAAATGTGTTCCAACCATCCCTGGTCTCCCATATTTGAAAAATGTGTTGTGTTATATTTTTCACTTCAGGGCACTGTGGGACACTGTAGGAACAGATATCAAGTATCAGTCTAGTATTGTTTCAGAATTAAATATACCAAACTTGGTATTGAAGTTGAAATTCAGTGTTGTGACAACACAGTTGATGAAAAACCTTAACTGGTTTAACTATAAATTTTATGTACTCAGCACTCAAATTCTATACAAAATGTTGTGAAGTCATACTTTTCAGTGAAATAACTCAACTAAAGTAAATGTTTTTAAAAACTATTTTAGAAAGTCAAAGAAGAAAAACAGTTACTTTCAGTTAGATTTGACATAGTATTAATTCCAGTTTTTACAAACTAACTTCTCATTTCCATCTGTCCGCATCTTTGAATGTCATCTTCTGAAAGACTTTTGTTTTCACTCTGGGTTACAAGCTACACTCCATCTTTCTACACCTGAATGCATGACACAGAAGGAGACTCACCGAGGGCCTTCATGACATCCTCAAAGTTCTCATTGCTCACCATCTCCCAGCGTCCATTGAAGTCTGCAGGCATTTTTCTTATCTGGTGTGTGTGAGAGAAGGAAGGAGGCTTCCTTTTACTTGGTTTGTTACACTGAGAGAGACAGTTCAAGGGCCCAACCCTTTATATACGCTGTGTAAACCATGTGTGTATTAGTGTGTGTCAGTGTGTGTGTACTAAAGGACAGGGTCCGCCTGATAATCTTTTTGGACTGCATATGCTACATAAAGTTCAGGTTTGGATAATTAACACTCCTTCTTTACTCATTTTAGTTTTCTGCTTTTTTATGGTATGATAACTTCACACTAACCTACAGGAATGTTCATGTTTCTCTTGTGCTTTATGTGCCCACACTCTGATGCACTTAATGAGTCTGCTGCACTTTGTTTTTCAGTTTCCATTTCCTCCAGTCCACCAGGCATCTGCAATTAACCATTCTAATGTAATGGACAGGGGGAGGATTGAGCAAGCAGGGAGAGAGATGAGTGCTGTCCCCACATAGAGCTCATTTTCTGAGCCTTTTTCAGGCCTGCTGCAGCGGGTGTCCCAGACTAAACATTTTTCGTATCCATATTCAATTGGTCATGTTTTGTTTAATGCTGGGGTCAGACCGCTTGATTTAAGCACCATTTCTGCAGAACCAGACAATCATATGATTTGGGGCCTTGTTGGCTGTCGTTTGATCCCCTGCAGTGGGTCAGTATTCAGTAAATCTCAGACCTGGGATAGCCTGAGTTGAAGATTAGATAACTTCATTGGAAACGCTCCATTCGGTCATAATTTCCCACTTCAAAATCGAACGTCCCTCAGCTACCCTGACTTTACCAGCTCATGAACATGTCAACTCTCTCCTCCAGTAGTATTGATAATCAAAACCCCATCAGGGATGCCCCTCGACTTTTTGACAGAATGTTAGCAAGTCTGGTTTTTGCCCTGCCTGCTACAATTTGTTCCTTTATGTTAGAGATGTTAACTTTTGAGAGCACAGTGTGAATTCTCTCTGTGAATTCTTAACAATCATGGGTGTTAAAAAAAAAAAATGAACACAATAAATCAGAGCACAATGGCTGCAAAAAACCCCAAACAAATCAGAGTAAAACATTTATAAAAACAATTAAAATAAAGATAAAAGAGAAGTAATGATGAACTAAAAAAGCTAAAATGTAGAAGAAATGTTTTTGACTAAACTGAAAACTGAAAAACTTTCCAAAAACTTTCTTACATGTGTCTTATGTTGTAAAAGAGATAAATTTGAAGGGCATGAGTGTTCTTCAGAAATATATTACTTCATATGGGCTGTAAGTCCTGATTTATTTGGGGAATTATGCTCAAATTCACATGAAATTAAACCTATTCACCCCCTGCAGCTGGAATGAAATGCTGATTTATTTTTTCATGAATAAGTATTCAGTGTTGAGACTGGCAGTAACATGAGGCTCTTTTGGTTAAATTGAATATTAGGTGGGTGGCACGGTGGCACAGCAGGTAGTGCATTGGCAGCAAGAAGGTTGCTGGTTCGATCCCAGTCAGTCAGGGGCTTTCTGTGTGAAGTTTGCATGTTCTTCCTCTGCGTGTGGGTTCTTTCCGGGCACTCCAGCCTCCTCCCACAGACCAAAAACATGCTCATTAGGTTGATTGGTGACTCTAAAGTGGCCTTAGGTAAGGGCGTGAGAGTGAATGGTTGTCCGTCTCTCTATGTTGCCCTGCGATTGGCTGGTCACTGGTTCAGGGTGTACCCCACCCCACCTTTCACCCAATGTCAGCTGGGAAAGACCCTGAAAGGGATAAATGGTATGGATAATGGATGAATGAATATTTAGCTATTTGGAATCACTTCTACCCATAAGTTGAGAAATTCCTTTTATATCATAAAGCAAAGTTCATTCGAAGACATCAGGACTGTCACCTTTTACCCAATATTGAAGCGTCCCTTTGAACTTGGGGGTAAACATCTATACTTGAGCTGCAGATATACATTCAAATTGAGGACAAAGATCGCAGCATCACATTGAGGCACTTAGAACAGTGAACTGCCTGGTCCAACAGAGGGTGCTCCCAGCACAACCCGACCATCCATCGCTCTCCTGACCTCAACAATAGAAAGTACACCTAGACAAAATGGAGGACAGGCAAAGCCACTCTGAGTGGACAACAACATTCTGGGGAGTGGCTGCGTGGAAGCACTTTGGGCTTCACACCAGTGATGGCAAAATATAAAACAAGAACGGGCTCTGTGTTGAGTATGTGAAAAACAGCTGGTCCACTCCTCATCCAGAACAAATCCATTTGTCAGCCTTTAACCCAAGTCCAGCGATGGAGGAGTGCGCAGCCTCGTGCACCTGTTTCCTCCCCAGCAAGCCCTCCATCAGAGGAGCAGAAAGAAGCCATCAAGGACAAAATTGCAAGATTTGTATGTAGGATATGGGGCCTATGTGTGGCCTTGGGAGAGTAATAGTAATGTGTTTTAAGTGGATGAAACTATTATAGCAGCAGAGAACTGTGTTTTCAAAAGTACTCAGCTGCAAGTGGACTTAACTTCAAACATCAATATCGTTATAATAGCTGTTTTAGACTTTAGACATCAAAAGTCCCTAGTAGTTACCAAATTGGCGACGTCCCACAGAATTCCCACACAATATTTTTTTTATGGTCTGTAATTCATAGTCATATTCTTGTGATAGGGTTTTATCTGATTAGAATTAGTTTGTGTAAAGCTTATTGATGTGTATTATCTGTCCTCAGCACCACAGTTTATGTAAAACTGATCTTTAATTCCCCTCAAAAAACCTCTCCGTTCTTCATCTCAGACATCAATAGAGCGTGTCTCTTAACAGCAGTACTGATCAATACAGTTTGCTCTATAGATCTTTTTCAGAGAAGCTGAAGTGCTTACAGAAAGCCGAGGTTATGACAAGGTTTCACAAGCACAGCACTTCAGACCTCTATCTGACATGACATTGTTTTGATCCCATGTCAATTAGGGTCAAAGGTAGGTGGTATCTGTCGGACTTTATCACAGCTGATAGAGAACCTGAATGCTCAGTATAGTTATCTCTCACATGTGATAAAAGTATACGGCTTTTAACAGCAAACAAAATGGAGTAATGATTCTTATCAACAACAAACTTAGCTTTGTATTACTTGAAGAGTATAAGGACAAAGACGGGAGGGTAATTTGTATTGATGCATTAATAAATGGTGTGAAAGTGGTTCTTTGTTGCATATATGTGCCCAACAAAGAAGATCCTGACTTCATTAACAAACTTAACAAAATTCTTGGCTCAAAAGACGGACATATTATTTTAGGAGGAGATTTCAACCAGGTCATGGATCTTTTTATAGATAAAAACAAATACATTGTAACTGTATCGAGGGATAGAGCTGCCTTACACATGCTCACATATGATTTAGGTCTAGTGGATGTCTGGCGTCTGGTAAATCCAAGTGCCAAAGAAAATACTTTTTACTCGCACCGCCATAAGTCACATTCGAGGATAGATTTCTTTCTTCTTTCCAAGGCTATTATTGAACAGGTTATAGACTGTAAAGTTGGCCCAATAGCTTTATCTGATCATGCACATGTTGAGACTCAAATAGATTTAAATTCTGAAAGAGGCCGGAGGGGCAGGTGGCGAATGAATGTAGCATTTTTGAAGGATGAGGAATTTGCCGGAGAATTAGCTGAGGACCTGAAAATATTTTTTGAATTAAATGTGGGGACTACAGGTAAATTAAGTTCAGTATGGGAAGCCTCCAAGGCTTATATACGAGGAAAATTAATAGCACAAACATCTAAAAAGAAAAAGGAAAATTTGAAAGAAATAAAACAGCTAGAAACTGAAATTACCAAACTGGAGAAGGTTTTAGCAATACAATACTCAGAGAATTTATATAAAGACTTGTGTAAACTTAAGTTTAAATTAAATAACATATTTAACAGAAAAGCAGAATATGCATTGTTTCGTTTGAGAACAAATTTCTATGAAGGGGGGTATAAAGCAGGGAAATTACTGGCACGGCAGTTAAAACAGCAGACTATTGATAATGTGATATCAGTTATAAAGAAAGGGGATGTTCTAGTCTCATCAGCTAAAGAAATAAATGAGGTGTTCCGGCAATTCTATGAAGAACTATATACATCGTCATCAAGACTGGAACAAGGAAAACTAGAACAGTTCTTTTCTAATATCAAATTACCCAAACTATCTAAACAACAGGCAGAATCTCTAGATGCACCTACCACAGAGGATGAAGTTAAACAAGCTATTGCTACTATGAAGTCAGGAAAATCTCCCGCTGCAGATGGTTTTCCCATTGAATACTACAAGAAATTTGTAAACATAATGGCTCCTATACTGACAAAGGTTTATTCAGAAGCATTCAGTTTAGAATCTATGCCTCATACATTTAATGAAGCACTAATATCGCTCATCCCAAAAAAGGACAGGGGTACACAGGACCCCAGTAATTATAGACCAATTAGTTTAATTAATGTTGACGCTAAAATATTAACAAAAATTTTAGCGATACGGTTGGAAAAGGTTTTACCATCTATTATTAATGCAGACCAAGTGGGTTTTATTAAGGGAAGGTCCTCAGCTGACAATTTAAGGAGACTACTACACTTGATTTGGTTAAATTCTTCAAATGATACACCGGTCACTGCTATCTCCTTAGATGCCGAAAAGGCTTTTGATAGGGTGGAATGGGAGTTCCTTAGTGCCGCTTTATCATCTTTTGGATTTGGATCAGTTTTTAAATCATGGATTGGTACTATATATAAAAATCCCAAGGCCGCAGTCATCACAAATGGTGTAATCTCCCCTTTTTTTGATATATCACGGGGCACCCGACAGGGTTGCCCCTTATCACCACTATTGTTCACAATCTTTCTGGAACCACTGGCAGTCATGATTAGAGCAAACTCAGATATTACAGGGATAATGGGAGCTGGAAAGGAACATAAATTAATGCTCTATGCGGATGACATCTTATTGCTGATAAGTAATCCTTCAGCCTCTTTACCTTACTTAATGGATATCATTCATTTATACTCTGAACTATCTGGCTATAAAATTGATTGCAGTAAATCGGAGGCTATGCCACTGACAAACACATGTGATGAAAACATGGTGTCTCAATTTCAGTTTAAATGGAAGCCAGTTGGAATGACGTATCTTGGGATTAAACTTAGTCTGAGTTTAGATAAAATTGTTTCCATAAATTATGAACCATTGTTAGATAAAATTAAGAATAATCTGGATAAATGGGGGACATTAAAATTATCCTTATGGGGAAAGATAAATGTTGTCAAAATGGTTATAGCAATTTTGACAACATTTTTTTTTGACTGCAATTTAATTATCTTTCCTATGGGATAGAAAGAAACCTCGAATTAAATTTACTAAACTGTGTACAGGTAGGGACAGAGGAGGGCTTGGTCTACCAGACATCAAGGCATACAATCTATCCTTTGAAATGTCCAGATTAACTAAGTATTGGATTAAAACGGACTCTGATCTAGACTGGAAAACTATTGAGAGATATATCACAGCACCAAACTGCCCTATCACAGTTCTATCACAACAGATAGAGAGCAAGAATCCAAACCCAGTAATGTCCTACTCACGGCATGTTTGGACATCAGTACATAAAACTTGTAAAATATCACATTTTAACCAGTTATACTCTTCACTCTGGACCAATCCGAAAATACACGTTGGGAAAAGAACAGTGTGTTGGAGAGACTGGCAACAGGGTGGAATAAACACTATTAGTGACTTGTATAATAAAGGGATTTTTATGTCCTATCAGGATCTTCAAAAGACATATGGACTTGTAAGCAAAACAAACTTTTGGAAAAACTTACAAATAAGGCATTGTGTAGGCAGTATGTTTAAGAACAATGAACAACAAAGTGACATTTTAAGTCAATACTTAAATTATTCACAAAAATCACAAAGCCTCAGTATTTTATAAGATGTTTAAACATCTCACAGGAGACAGCTGTAACAGTCTCAGATTAATATGGCAGAGGGACCTATCAGATAATCTGGAGGAGAATGAATGGTTAGATATCATCTCAAATGCAGGGAAAAATATTAGAGAAGCAAGAGGGAAACTTATTCAGTATAAAATAATGCATAGATATCATTGGACACCGACTAGACTTCAAAAGCTGGGAATTACTGATGACAACAGATGCTGGAAATGCAAAAAAGAACTAGGTACATATTTACATATGATCTGGGAGTGCACTTTGGTGCACCCATTATGGATTAAGGTTTTGGAGATTCTAGGACATTGGCTGGGTTTTACACTGCCCATACACCCAAAGCTCTGTCTTCTTGGGGATAAGAAAATGGTGCCGATGGTATCTTATGATAAGTTTAGTATCTTAAAAATTGGGTTTTACACAGCTACTAGACTGATATTACAAAACTGGAAAAGACCAAGATGCCCCACAGCAAAGGAATGGACTGATGAAATGGTTAAGATTTCATCTTATGAACACATGCTTGGAAGACTGAACACTGGGGGGAAGACGACAGAGATATGGGGTCATTTTTGGCAACACGTGGAACTGAAACTACAGTAGATGATGAAATGATCATGCATGTCCTGGGCTCTTTTTATTTATTCATTTACTCTTTGTTCTTTTGGTTTTGTGAATGGATGTCACTCTTTTATGTCCTGTGCAACACATTTATCAAAATGCTGCAATGTTCAAAATTGTTTTAAGTGTTTAAAATTGTTAAAATTAATTAATAAAAATTTGAATTACAAAAAAAAAAAAAAAAGTATACGGCTGAACTTTTTTGCCTCATTTTACTTCATTCACACTGCATAAACTATCAATAATGTTGTCTGCCATCAGTATGGTCAAAAAAGTTTTTCCATTGCTGTCCATGATGTGTGAATATCTTTACCAAACTGCATGCGTACTTTGAATAAACATTCATAAGTAATGTTCACCCTGTATCTACACTGATAAGTTAATGTGCAGCAGGCGCACCAGTCAGGTAATGGTCATGTCTGTTCCACCCTCATAGAGAGGGTACTGTCCTCATGGGCACCCAGGGTTTAAATCCAGCTTGTGGCTCTTTTCCTGTATCTCATCACTACTCCCCCTAGTTTTTGAATCTTTCCAATTTTCTACCAAAAATAAACACAAAAATAAATTCTGAGTAAAAATGTGCCGATCAAAAAATGTACTCCAATACAACATTGCCAATACTTTACATATAAGATAAATAAATTAAATAATATCCAGTAGCATAGCAATAAATTGCATACAGTGCACAAAAAACATTAATAAAAAAAAAACAAGGGTGTAACTTGGCTAAATAAAAATACTCACATTTCTGTAATTAAAACTTTTTTGTACTTGTTTTTTAAGTACTTAACAAATCAAGTATTTTTATACTATAATATATAATAGTATAAAAATATAATATATAATATATAATTGTTAAGAACCAACCCAATATTTTCACCATAGCCAAAACTGCTTCAAAACAAACAGTTGACTCACAAAGTTTGCAAATGGATGATAAACATCCAAACACAAAAATTACAACGCTGATAAAGAGACACAGCTTGAGACAGAGATTTTGAAGATTTTAATGGAGAATCAATACCTGGTTTTCTCTAAAAATGTCTGCAGATGAATTCTCATGTTGATCTGGTCAGCTGGATCTCTCTTAATGTTTACCTGCATCTCAACCACAATGACTTCACGCATTGAAAGAATGCGCTGTATTTGCTGTTTAACTGAAAACATCCAGTACAGCAGTTTCAAATATAATTAAATACAACATTATTAATTTACTAACGTCAAAGCTCTCTATGAAATCTTTACATTAAGACAAAAAAAATCTACCGATTTGTTCATGCACTTGACACTAAATGTAAAATTAGATTGATCGGTACCTTAAAGCAGACATGTCAAAGTCAAGGCCTTTGGGCCAAATCTGGCCCAGGATATTATCAAATATGATAACATAACTCACATGTCTGTTATTAATGGCCGGCCATTGAATAGCGCTCCCACCCCTCTAACTACAAGTCCCAAAATGCACTGCAACAGCTGCCATGCAGAACTTCTGCACCAAACCCTCCTCCCATTGCTTTAATGTTACTCTGATCAGTGGTCAGCAGATGTGTGTATTGGTCAGTGCCTTTATAGTGACTTTTAATCCTGCCTGAAAATAAATATTCTGTTCAAATGAATATTTCTGATTGTAAGTTTTGGATTATTTAATAAATGTTTGCCCCTCATCTTGGACTTAATATTAAACTTTGACCTCTTTGGTGATTGAGTTTGACACTTCTGCCAATAAGAAACATTCTGATGTGCAGTTTTTTTTTTTTCTCTCCACTTGTAGTCAACTTGAGGTTAGATGCACATTTCTTTTTAAATCTCACCACACAGAGGCGCTGTTGCTGCACTCATGTGTGCTCTGAGCTTCATGGTTAAAGTTGGAAATATTCTGCTCCCTGTGAGAAGAAGTAGCTCATGTTATACTGTGATCAAAGTTAAGATGACACAGAGCCATCTGGGAACTGAAGGCCAGCTTGGAGGAAATCTGTTCTCTCAGGTTTCTTGCAGTCCTCAGGTGAATTGGAAAGAATTTGTAGGTTGTAAGGGAGAGTTAAGAAGAAGGAATACATGATTTAAAAGAGGCATTAAAAAGAGGGAAATGTTTCTTTGAAACTGAACTTTAATAATTGAGAAAATGAAGAGTAATACTTTAAGTAAAAGAGGTCGTATCCACTCCCCTGCTTGCAAACAGCCTCTCATAAACATATGCAAATGCAATTAGGTTGGTTTTAATAATGCATGACAGCCAATTCATTTTTAATTCTGCCTAATTCACACCTAATGGCACTTCCAGCATCTTATAAGCTCAGAGGCAAACATACACACACACACACACGCTCACACACACACACACATGCAGTTGTCTGATAATTTGTGTGTGTGCGGTGAATGTGTTTAGCTCACAACTAGGCATCAGTTCTGCCCTACCAGCATTTTTATTATCAGAGTTCCCATGAGCTTATACTTTTGCATTTAAACTGAGTTTAAAGTGGAAATATTTTAGCCAATTTCACTTTTAATTAAGTGAGTCAGGACACCTAATGAGTAACTTTTAAGCTATAAGGTTGACTTTATCAGTCATTTCTTTTGCATTCAGCGATTAAAGATACATGCATGTGTCACACCAAACAAACAATCATCAGGTCATTATTCTAATTAAAATGTCAGTGGCAACAGGATCAAATGTTTTAGTGACTTTGCCCTGCATACTGGAAAGCTGAATGTGTGGCTTGATGGAAGTAACTTAAAATGATAGTTCATGATTTCTGAAGTGGGGTTGTATGACATGACAGTAGCCTGAACATTAGCCATAGGGAGGGAGATCAGCTCCGAGTCGCTGCAGAAATAGCCAGCATGGAAGCTGAAGCTCTATGTTGCTGCACATAGGGGTCTATTTCTCTGCATATTTCACCCAGAATTTTGGGTGAAAACAAGCCACAAAATAGTTCAGGGTGATTGCATGCTATGAATAAATTACTGACAACTTACTTTCCCATCACTAAGGGACTGCTTTGGTACAGTGTAATCAACATCTCTACCTCTGACCTCATGGTGCTTTCCATTGTCAGAAGCAGGTAGACTGTTCTGCTGCACACTTGTTTCCCTATCAAGTATTTGTTTTAATACTGCATTCTATATTTTGGCAAAATCAGTGCTTACCCCCTGACTGTTGTTTCTGCTTATGCACCAAACAGCAGCTCAGAGTATCCACCCTTTCTGGATTCCCTAGAGGGGGTGCTGGAGAGTGCCCCTTCTGGGGATTCCCTTGTTCTGTTGGGGGACTTTAATGCTCACATCGTCAACGACAGTGAGACCTGGAGGGCCGTGATTGGGAGGAGCAGCCCCCCTGATTTGAACCTGAGTGGTGCTATGTTATTGGACTTCTGTGCCACAGATTGTCCAAAACAAACACCATGTTCAAGCATAAGGGTGTCCATATGTGCACTTGGCACCAGGACACCCTAGGCCGCAGTTCAATGATCAACTTTGTAGTCATGTCATCGGACTTGCGGTCGCATGTCTTGAACACTCGGGTGAAGAGATGGGCGAAGCTGTCAACTGATCACCACCTGGTTGTGAGTTGGCTCCAATGGTGGGGGAGGATGCAAGTCAGACCTGGCAGACCCAAACATGTTGTGCAGGTCTGCTGGGAATGTCTGGCAGAGTATCCCGTCAGAAAGAGCTTCAACTTCCACCTCCGGGAGAGCTCTGACTATGTCCTGGGGAAGGCAGGGGACACTGTTCCAGGCCTCCATTGTTGAGGCGGTAAATCAGAGCTGTGGCCATAAGGTGGTCGGTGCCTGTCCTGGCGGCAACACCTGAACCTGCTGGTGGACACTGGTGGTGAGATATGCCGTCAACCTGAAGAAGGAGTCCTACCCAGGCCTTTTTGGCCAGTGGGACTCTGGAGGTAGCTGACAGGAACTGGCAGGCCAAGTGGAATGCGGCTTCAGTGGTTGCCAAGGCAAAAACCCAGGTATGGAAGGAGTTTGGTGAGGCCATGGCGAATGACTTCCAGATGGCTTTGAAGAGATTCTGAACCACCATCCGGCATCTTAAGAGGGGAAAGCAGTGCGCTTTCAATGTTTTCTATTGTGGGGATGGTGCACTGCTGACCTTGACTTGGGACGTTGTGGATCAGTGGACGGAATACTTCGAAGACCTCCTCAATCCCACCAGCATGTCTTCCAGTGAGGAAGCAGGGCTGAGGGACTCTGTGGTGGGCTCTCCTACCTCCGGGGCTTTGAAGAGATTCTGAACCACCATCCGGCATCTTAAGAGGGGAAAGCAGTGCGCTTTCAACGTTTTCTATTGTGGGGATGGTGCACTGCTGACCTTGACTTGGGACGTTGTGGATCAGTGGACGGAATACTTCGAAGACCTCCTCAATCCCACCAGCATGTCTTCCAGTGAGGAAGCAGGGCTGGGGGACTCTGTGGTGGGCTCTCCTACCTCTGGGGCTGAGGTCACTGAGGTGGTCAAAAAGCTGTGGATGAGATCTGCCCAGAGTTCCTCAAGGCCCTGGATGTTGTAGGGCTGTCGTAGCTGACATGACTCTGCAACATCATATGCATATCAGGGGCGGTGTCCCTGGATTGGCAGGGGGTGGTGGTGGTCCCCCTTTTCATCTTGCTCCTCTCTGTGTTGAGCAGAGCCAGATGAGGTGGCTCAGGCATCCAATCAGGGTGCCTCTCGGATGCCTCCCTGGTGAGGTGTTCAGGGCATGTCCCATTGGTAGGAGACCTCAGAGAAGACCCAGGATATGCTGGAGGGACTATGTCTCTCACTTGGCCTGGGAACACCTTGGCATTTCCCAGGAAGAGATGGACGAAGTGGCCGGGGAGAGGGAAGTCTGGGCTTCCCTGCTTAGACTGCTGCCCCTGCAACCCAACCACAGATAAGCAGAAGAAGATGGATGGATAGATGGCGTGCTTACCCCCAGTGAAGCAGGTGTTTTTTGACAGCCACCGTGTGTAATGCTAATGGTTTTATAATCTGTTACAAGAAAACAAACTGTCGTATAGTTCATCAAAATTAGCCCAACTGACCCTGCTAAGAATGATTCTCAGGACTCTGATTTCCTGGCGTAGCGCAAGGTGGCAGAGCATTGCACACCCCGCGCAGTGGTAATTTCTTCCGGCACACCACCGCGGTTTGGCGGTTTGGTAGACCGGCCGCACCGAGATGGGTGTGGCGGCATACCAGGGGGAGGTGTCGACAGATTCAGCTTGGTGCAGTGACAATTTTGTGCCAAAACACTGCACGGAAGGTGTGCTGAAAACTCACCAGCTTAATTTTGCACGGCGCAGGCCCAGTGCAGGGCAGGTGCGCCGCTCCTGCCCCTGGTCTACGAAATTAGAGCCCTCAGTGTTAAGTCATTTAAGTTTTGTTTTACCCAAACAGGAGGTCCCCGCAGAGTGAAAAAGAATTGTTATGGTCAGGTCATGGTGTCAAACTAGCTGCACTAAAAATAGCAACATGTTTGTTGTCATTGAATCGTGGTCTCCCTAAAAGCTTTGCAGAGTTTTAAGAACCTTTGCTCGTTCCCAACATCCACTACACACATTAGAGCACAGTGCTTGAAAGCTAAAGCCGCATCCACTTCTTGTGAGGAATATGATCAGACAAGGCTCGTGGAGATTTCAAGCCCATTTGGTGTTCAGAGTTGCAGACCCCTTGATGTATCAGAGCAGTAAATGTGCACAGGCACAGAAACTCATCTCAAACATACATCTTATACAGCTGTCACGCTGTGAAGTAATCCTGTGTTTCTATTTCCTCTCGACCCTTCATCTCATCCTGATCTTTAACAGTGGGCTGCTGTGCATTGTGCTTTCATGTTGTGTCATTCTTCCCAATATACAGTTTTAATATCCTGTTTGATTCAATTAAATTTGCTTCATTAGCGTGCCAAAGCAGAGCATTACTTAGTCTTTAAATCCCCATGGAGACCTCTCATTTCTCCCATCTCATCCTCCCTGTTGTTTCAGTACATCAAAGGTTAGATTAATCACAGTCCTCCAAGGAGAAAAAACGAACGAGAGAAGTCTTCTCCCAGTTATGAAGCATGCGTCATGGATTTCAGCATCGAGTGGATGTATTTGTCATATTTTTCCATCCCACCCATGGAGTCTAATAGTGCAGCATCTCACTGTGTGCTTTGATGTCCCAGAGAGAATGGAAAGAGGCCCCGTGTTCCAACACAATTGAATGATTTTTTTGCTTTTATACTCTGAATTGAAACCTTTCTGGTAAAAAAAAGCATCTCAGCAGTGGTGCTACATATGATTGTACATGATAAAAAGTACCCATGTTGGAGGACATTGCACTTACAGAGGGAATGCATGCCTATGCACACACAGAAAATGTTATTTCTGTTCTTTACCTCTGCCGGTTCATACTTAGAACAAAACAAGGGTGAGAGTCAGTCCTTTTTTTGAAATGGTTTTACTGCTTTTATGAACTATTCATCCTGGTGTGAAGAAAATCACAGGTTTGTAGTTTTAACAGCCTTGATGAGGTCCGTTAGAGTGTTACTAATCTCTATTGACAGGTGTAAAGGCTGTACTAATGCTGTCAGCATTATCCTTATAATCACAATGAGATAAAGCTCTAAAATTAGCATACACTATGTTTAAACTGCAATAATCAAGTGTTATTTAGCTGTAAGGCAGGGGCGTCAAAACTTTTTTAATGGTATACATACAGAACATACAGAAAAACACCAGGATAGCCAGGTCACATATTACCTCAGCTTAAATGTATGAAAGTTTAGGGTTCAGAGGTGCACAAGTTAGATTCTAAGTGACCTCGGTTGGTGTTGACAACCAATAGATTGGTCCCTGATCAGGATAAGAAAGACGCTCGCTGCATTGGAAACCCTAACAGCTCATCTTCACATGGAAAAAAAAAATACAGATAAATATATATATATATATATATATATATATATATATATATATATATATATAAAAACAAGACCTGCATTCAGCTGCCAAACTCCATGAATGTGTTGGTGCTTAGAGATGATTTTATATAACCATAACAATATCCTTTGTAAATCTTGATATGCAGCAGAGAGTGAAAAAATGAATATAATTTTCAAGATTTGCTGCCATAATCCACTTGTATTGATTCATGTAACAAATAAAACATTTATGGTATACATTGGGCCATATGTAATTTTTTTTGAATATGCTGTTGGCCAATTAAAAATAGCCTAAGGTCCACAGTTGAACCCTGGATCATAGTTGAAACGTCCCTGCTGTATGGCCCACCATGGCTAAGGCCTAGCAGAGATGTAAGATTTTTAAAATATGAATGGATTTTGAAACTGTGAGAGAGCACAATGATGTCTGATGCCATCAATAACATGATGGCTTCACACATTTACATGATCATTTCTGATGCAAATCTGGAACTCCACCACATCCCATAGGTGCTCTATTGGATTGAGATCTGGTGTCTATGGAGGCTACTGGTGTACAGTGAACTCACTGTCATGTTCAAGAAACCAGTTTGAGATGATTTTAGGGTCTTATCCTGCTCTATGTTTCCATCAAAAGACGGGCACACTGTGGTCATAATGGGATGGACATTGTCAGCAACAATACTCAGGTACGATGTGGTGTTGATCCTAAAAAGTAGCCATCAGAAAATGGGTGCACAGTGGACATAAAAAGATGGACATGGCCAGCAACAATACTCAGGTTAAATTATGCTAAATTGGTACAAAGGGGCCCAAAGTGTGCCAAGAAATATCTGTCATGCCCTTACACCACTAGAAGGCTGAACTGTTGATACAAGGCAGGATGGGACCATGTTTTCATATTGTTTATGCCAAATTCTGACCCTACCATCTGAATGTTGCAGCAGAGATTAAGACTTTTAAGAGAGGCAACGTTTTTCCAATTTTGCAAGATTTCCATGTTTTAAGAAATGAATTCTGCATACCTTGGTTGTAACAAGTGATTAACTGAGTCACTGTTGACTTTCTTTCAGCCTGAACCATTCTGGCCGTTGTCCTTGCATCAACATAGCATTTTGGCCACTTAGATCCCCTTTCCTGACCATTTCGATGCTCACTTTGAACTTAAGTTGGTTGTCTTGACCAATTCTACACGGTTTTCTCCCATGTGATTGACTGATTAGCTCTTTGCATAAACAAGCAGCGAATAAGGTGGCCGGTGAGTGAATGGACCTTTAAAAAATTCAGATGTGGGACAAAACATTTATAAGCTCCAGTCCATTTTTTTGTGGTTTTAGTACTTTCACTGGTCTTATTTACTTAAGAGAATAGAAAATAACAGGTCTGCAGTTTGGACAGCCTTGTTGCCAACAGACGAGGTCCTCCAGGCACCACAAACATATTCTCTGAGCCAGGTACCCGTGGAGCATATTCAGTGTCAAGGTCACCCTACGTGTAGGTGTTTGCTGCTTTATACAAACAGCTAAGTGAAAAAGAGACAGAGCACAGAGTCTCATGTCATGAATGTATGCATGCTCCAAATGCACTTGCCTGCAGTTGCTTGTCCATTTATGCATGCTTAATGCCTCACAGTGCCTGATCATCATCATTCTCCCACACAACTGCTTTTATCCAACCTATACCAGACTGGCACCCAAGCCCGTCCTCCTCACCTTTGCCAGGGAGCATAAATCAAATCCCATGTTCCACCTCTGCATGTGTCATCCCATCCCCTGGGGTAAACCATTGCAATCCTGACCTCCAACGACCCGTGTGGTGCTTCCTCACGTACCCACCTGCAGAAAGTTGCATTCAGATAATGGTACGAAAAGAGAACACTCACTTTTATTTTTTCTAGACTTTTGTCCCTCAAGAAGTTTGAAAAACAGCAAAAGGAGAGGAAGGGGATGACAATGCTAAATATTTCATGTTTTCCTCTTGGTAATTCCGTACAGTTGGAACAAGACCTCGTTTTCCACAGAAACATGAGCAACTGTGGGACTGATTGCAAGAGCCCAGGATGCTCCGTGTTTCTCTATTTTTTGCTTCTCTGCTCCGAAATAGGCTTGGATGGTGATGCATAATGCATAAGGGCTTCCTATGTGGAGCTGGAAAGGGCTGTGGGTCCTGAGGGATCATCCCGGGAAAGGGTGTCCAGATTCACGTTCTGCAGTGTAGGACCCAGAGCATCAACGACAGGAGACGGTGGTAAAAATGACTTTGTCCCTGCCCTCGCTCCTCTGTTTTTCATGTTACTGTTACACATTATTGTTTTACTTTTATAAATGTAACTTTTTTCATAAATGAAGCACAAACAAATAAAACTGTTCAACTGAGAATGAAAAAAGCTTACAGCCCGCCTGTATGTCCTTGACAAACAATATGTAAATAGAAACTAGGGCTTGTTTGCAGGTTTGAGACCGCAGTGAACCAATTTTTTAGAAAAATAATTTAGAAAACATATTGTTTTCCATTAAATTTATAAATGAGTGCACTACAGTGAGCTCTAGTTGAATCTTTTTTTGGTTTGCTTTTACTTCCTCATCAGAAATGACCAATTAACTGAGACGTAACCAAAGCTTGTGACACATCACCATTAAGCCATAACGTGTTGTCACATGCTGTAATTTTTCTTTATTTAATTTGGTTAATTTAACATGAATTTGACTTTACAAGCAGGAGTAGTATTGGTCAAGCCTCCAAACTCCCCACTATGTGGCAGCACCTCGTCGTTTGAGATGGCTGCATCTGGTCTTTGTGGTGCTGCCTGCTTCAGTCTGGCAGAGGCATGTTGAAAGTTAACCTCAGCCGACTTTCTTTGTCTTTACGGACCAGTAAGTAAAGTGTTAACATGGAAAACTTGTTTAGGGATGTTACAAAGGGAAATGTTTACTTGTTCTGTGACATTTTGTCAATTTTTAATGAATAAAGGTAAAGTGCCAATATTAATAATCTGTGCTAGCTAGCATGTCCAGACCAGTAAAATCTGCATGATTGCTAACTTTCAGTCTTGACCAGGAGTCACCGACCTTTTTGAGCATGAGAACTACCTTAAAGACAAGGAATATTATGGAGAGGTACTTGTTTGATTTATTTGTTTCTGAGTGACATAAATTAATAAAGTTTACTTTAAAATAATTCCTTTTATGCATTTAATGGGCTACATATGACACTATGTATACATTTCCTCATAATGATTCACCACAATGATTATGAATAATGATTAATAATCAATATGGGAGCTTTATACTTACATGCATCTTCAATAATTTATCTGTAAAACTTACTAATATTTACAACGGTCACACTTTCGTGATTTGACAAGTGGCACTGTAAGGGCTCTGACTGTGGTGGTAGAGGTGAGAAGTCATTACATCAACTTAAACTTTGATCCCACACAGGTCAATAATTCAAAGAAATAGACTGATTAATATGGACATGTTACATGTTTTGTTGTTTTTTTGTACTGATGCGAGTATAAGTGACCAACAAAACATAAAAATGACATTAAAAAAATGTTTGTTAATTTCAAACTCTATTGTGGTAACTTATGCTATTATTAGAATGTTCAAGTGGACAACTGAGGACTCCTTGGGCCAGGTGCTCACAGGCACCATGTTGGCTACCCCTGGTTTAGACTCTCTTTATATTAGAAATATTGCTTATTGGCACATGCTAACTTGTACAGGCATGAGTCTACAGTGACATTATTTTTTGTAGAAATAATAAAATGAATAGTGCGTATTTTTTGGAATATTTTGACCAATTTGCACATTGCAGTAATGTTAGACGTGGAAAAGTGAACAACTGTTTAATCAAAGTCTGGCTGAAGCATGGAGGATGTTATCAACTACAGCCATCTTTGTGAGGTTTCTTTGTCTATACAGAGAATCTTTAAGCTGTTAACAGATCCCATTCCAGACCTATAACTAGGGATGGGACAATTACATGGTGTCATGGTTGACCACAGTTTAAAAATCCCAGTTAATTAATCCTTAAAGGCTAACCAACAGTGCAATTTTTCCCATGTTCAAAAACTGATTGAAACCTTTTTTCTGGCTCTGCAAGACCTGAACAGACTCTGAATAAAGTGAAACCAAGTGCCTCATCTTAATCTGCCATCTTAAGCAACAGACAGGCAACACTGCCTTAGCATCACTGCTTAATATAGCTTTTATCTCCCTGTATTGGTCCTCTTGGTCTCATTTTTGGTTGCTGGGGTCTTGCATTGCCTGGCGCTCTCTGATGTTCTCTGATATTTTATGTTATATTACCTTTTTGTCATGGTAAAGTTATCCCTGTTTCATGGGTTTCATTGTTAGGATTTTTAAGGTTAGTTTGTGTTTTAAGTGACCTGGGTTGGTTTCCTTTGTGCTTGATTTTTTTTCCTGTATGTGTTCTTATTTGTTGTCAAAGCACTTTGTAAAAATTAGTTTTAAAAAGTGCTCTAGAAATATCTTAAATGTTAAAGCTTAAAAAAGTCTTGAGATGCGATTTTTAGTTCAAATCTTTGAGCCCTATTAAGACAACACAGCTATTTGAGTTATGTACAATAATAAAATCTAATTCAGTGGGGTTGAGGCTTCATAATTTAAAAACACATTGGACAGATTTTCCCAATGCATTTGTCTCTGAACTGAAACCAAAGCTTCAGTTTTAAGCTCCCCGTAGCTCCGGATTTATCCGCTTTGTCTCTTTCTATTTCACTTTTCCTGTTCTGCTTTTATCAATACACAAACTTTTCCACCCCAGTCAACTGTGAAATTTCAGCTTTTCCATTTGTTTCTGCTCTCAGTGTTTTTGACGCCTGAGCTGAAACTGTGCAGAAGAAAAGATGGAGAAGCACTTACAGTCATTCAGTGGATGATTTTTGAGTGATATATGACTTTTACAGGTTTGTTTACTACTTTTCTTCAACTTAGGGCTTCCCAGCACACAGACTATGTTCCAGTAACAAAAATGTCCAAACTGCTTTTGAGCTTTCAACAACATTTCCTTGTCAGTTAGAGGGAGAAATGCCATAGGGTCGCTAGAGTCATGACTAGGTTACCTGAACTTAAACAGAGGTGGGCATATGTAATTAAAAACTTCTCTTTTCAATTGTTAATCCAAAAACACAAGCCTGATCCATAACAGCAGTTAATAAGTTAATTATTAATTATAACAGAAGTCACAATTATATTTAGCTTGTGTTTTCACAAACAATAAAACATTAGCTTCATAGTGTTAAAAGTGTGGAGATTTTTTAGAGGCCATGATGGTAAAATAATTACACTTGTGCTTGTGTTGATAAACAGACTTTGATTACAAAAAACCCAACGGACAAAATATGTGTTTTATGTTATGTTATTTTATAAAAAAAAAATAAGTGACACTGTTTGCATATCTCTGCTTTTTGATACCTTTTCTTGAAAATTTAGACTCATTTGCTTGGTTTGCATCATGCTCTTGCCTTGAATGCCACTTATACCTAATACTTGAAGACTTAACAAAAACAAGACTTTCTAAAGATTGTACTCTATAACACATTCTCACACTTTTAGTTGAAAAATTGAGATTTAATGACTGAAATCTTAGAAGGTCACTAACAGCAAGACTACAACTAGATTTTATACAATCAAGCCCATTTATTCTTGTCCTTGTAAGGCCTCTGTCTGTTACCTTTGATAATATTTTTACAACTACTATCACTGTATCCATTGTCATAATTACTCATATGTTTTCCCATATCAAGGTCTCATTTACACTGTGCAGGTGCAACATGCTTGTGGGGGCAATGTGTGGCTTCAGGTCACAAGATTTATAGTTTGTTTATACTGAAAGTGTTGAGTCATTTAATTGAACTGTAAAAGTTTTAAATCTTAACCCCTCAAAGAAGAGAAAGGGCTTTTTATCTGTCACATGAATTATTATACATTATGTGCCATTTCTTTAAGCCACAAATGCATTGAGAAGCAAAACATGAGAACAAAAATCACCAAACAATGCAGCTGGACCCGCCTGGTTCATTGTCTGTGATCAGATAGATTAAGCTCCAAGTCAAAACCACTGAGCTCAGTCTGAAGAGGCACTGTCCAATCAGTGTCCGCAGGAGGAGGCGGGAGCTACGAGCATGGCAACAGCAGGAAGACTTCTCCTACAGAAACAGACATAGATGCCACCAGCCTCAGTGGCAATTTTTTTTAGACCTGGACGTCATTGTTATATCGAACAAAACACCAAATCATTTCTTGATAGAAAGAATATTTCTGTCTGCTCCACTTCCAACACGTTTTGGCCAGTTTGACGTACAAATTGGCTTACGTCTTGTACTTTCCACCCTGAAAGTGGTACCCACAACATCTGATAGCCCGTAATGAATGTGATTGACGGAATGATTGTCCATTCACCTGCTGGATACACTGAACTGTCTATATGGCGAGAAATCATGTCATCTCTTCGAATCCCTGTTGAGTATGCTACAGTGAGATAGCCAAGGAGGTAACCACTGCCCATATATCTGCTCACAACTGCTGTTGAATATTGCTGTGCAAGTTTGAGATTATGCCTGAAAGGGAAAGACTCAGAGGAAATACACAGCAGTCTCAGTAATCTGACTGGAAATGGTATCTTTTGTTGAAATGTTCAGTTAGATTGCAGCTATTAAATTAACATGCAACATACTTGCCAACATTCCAGGTCCTGAATAAATTCTGTCTCATGCTTTTCCCTTTCCTTACCATTGTTGGTCAAACAGGAGAACATGTTAAAGAGAAATCCTTGCTCCTTCTACCCATATACAATTTTACAATTTCAGAAGACGCTTTTGTCCAAAGTGACATCTGAGATGCAACACAAGCAAGAAGCAATAGTCTTACGGTGGCCAATGAGGGCAAACAGCCTACAATGGCTCTATGCAGAAAGAGGAAGAAAACACAGAGCGCTGCAAGTTGGAAATGAAACAAAGCCCCAAACAACCTAAACCCAAAGTACACCTGCAAGAGCAGAAACGGAGCATAACCAAGTGCAACAACAGAGGAGCTCCAGGCCTGGAGAGAGGTCTGGAGCAGGGAGAGCGTGTGGTAGAAACAGAGGGACAGTGGACAAGCCTGCCGTTCCTCTGTTTTCTGTGGTCAAATCAGCTGCTCCTAAACTTGAAGTGCTCATGTATTTGAACCTTTACGGTAAATGCTCTGTGCCTAATGAGAAGGGGATTACAGACAGTCTGTGTAATTATATCATGTTCCTGTTTTCCTTTACCATCAAAAGCATGAAAAATAGGAGTATTGCATTAATGTTGGCTCCGAGATGCCTCTTTTTCCAACATGAATGAATGCAATGTGTAATAATACACAAAAATGTAGGATTTTCAGTTTTGCATTGTTATTGCCATGGTTAACATGATTCGGCCCCTCCGGTGATTCCACATGTCAGATGGCCATAAGTCGAGCCTCACTGGTCTCATTGTTTATTAATATGTTGATTTAAGGTAGTTAGAAATAGAGCTTTGAACTTAGTGGCCACTGCAGATTGACTTCCCCAGTAACGAAATGACTGATTTCTCTCAGGCTTTGTTCAGTATTTTCCACAGTTTCAACAAATCTTCAATTTTAACTTTACAGTGTTTTGGTTTCATTCTGTTTTTCATATTATTTCTCCTCCCAGAACTCTGTCTATCCATTTTTCAAAGTGGGGAGGAAAGGGAGATGTTGATGGGAATGAAAGCCTGGTGTAATGGGAGGGTTGGTTGCCAGTCCATCTGGGTAGAGATGGAAAGTGATCCAGTTGTCACAAACGTATGGGATTTCTGGTTGTTCCTTCCATGCAGATAGAATTGGGTAAAATAGGAGAAACAAAGATGGGAACAAATAGAAAAAGTGAGAAAAAATTGGAAATAAAGGAGGGATACAGGAACAAAAAGAGGGAAGTGAGAAAAAAGAAAAAGGTAAATTCAAGCGTAAGGTATCGTGATATAAAGCTCATGTACCTTGCCACTGCCTCTAATGTGAGCTGTGGACTGGAATGAGAAACTTTGGCCTGGGTTCACATCTAATTTCTCTTAGTTATTTGGCCTTTCCGCTTGTGAAGCTTTCAATCTCGCAGGCCTTCGGGGGGTCCAGATTATCTCTTTCGTTTGGAGAAAATGAGCTGAGCTGGAAGCTACATTACCTCCCCTGCCTTATGTGAGCTCATTTTTCCCACACCACCATTAGCTCACTAAAGCCATTTGGAGATGCACAGTAGAGTGTTTTCATGTTTATCAGTGAGTGCCTGGCATTCCTTCAGTCAATTATCACCAGAAATGTCTATGTGTGATAATTCACGCCTACGGACATTTTTGTTACTACGTCTCTACGCCAGGATGGATCTACAAGGGACATTTTGATGGAGGTTTTGAGCAGTTATTTCAAACACAAACTAATATTCAGTCCAACATGCTCCATATTTACTCATAAGATTATGAAAATGCACAGCTTGATTGTCATTATGATGAGGAGGACAACAAAATGAGGACCCTCAAGCCAAAAAACCCACTGGCAGCAAGGTCATAGGCCAGTGTCTCTGCACTAAGCTTTGCATCAACAGAAAATACAAATACAAATAGCTACAACCCAAATCGAATCAACAATTTCCTAGAAGACACATCTGCACAGTGTTTGGACCTTGGCATTTGTTTTTATTCTTACTTTATACCCAGAAAATAATGTGAGGTGCAACTGTGTCTGTAATAAGATCGCTAACATTTTTACTGTTGCAGGTGAGAGTTTTCATCTCTCTCATGAGATTTACATTCTATCTATTGTTATTTATGATTTTTAGTAAATTATCAGCACCCTCATACCTTGCTCATAGTAAGTTTTTATAGCCTCTGCATCCTAAAATGATATTTATGTTTGCAAGCAGACAAAACCAAAGTAATATGGTGCTATTTCCACAGTGACTGAGGCAGAGAGAGTCAGAGGAAAATGTTCAACATACGTCAACAGTTTGGTGCTTAATCTAGTTAACAGGGCAATGGATGGTGTCAAATTTTTTTTATCTAAAACAGATCAACACAGACAGCAAAACAAATATATTGCAAGTGCATAAAAAGTGATTTCCCTTTGTACAACCTGGATCATAGATCCATGACATACAAGCACAATTTTAATCGTAACTATGTGTGAATATCAACACTTTAATTATTGATCAAATGTTACATTTATTTTGATGTAAAAATGTATTGGAGTTTTTGTTTATTACATTATTTTACCGTTATAAAAATTAAAACTGTTTTTCAAACGTCAGTGAAAAAATACACTCAAATGATAAAATTTGAGTGTAAACTAACGTTTACGGAGGGGGATCCCCAGAACACATCAAGACCCTTAAAAAAACCACACTGTCCTTTACCCCTGAATATTTACACATCAGCAGTAAAGTTGTTCTCTAAAATTATTTTTTAACAGAGCACATTTTTTATTCTATTGTGAAATGACTCTGTCTACATTCAAACAATTATTTAAACTGTTAATCTCGAAAGGAACAAAAGTTGTCAGTTCTCAGTCAGGCAGCAGTTTAAAGGTCTTTAAAAATTTAATTCATTACACATTTCAGAGTTAACAGCTGTTAAAGTCAAAACGTTTTCTTGCTTTGGACACAAACTATAAACTAAGAGAGCCTTACATTTTTATTGGTACATAAATAATTGTACAGTGATCAATCAACACTGAAGTTATGCAAGAGATAATAATCTGAGAGTGGATACCTCTTCTTAGTATTTTTCTCCGTTTCACTGCTCTCTGGTCTCATTATCAAATACTGTACATAATTTGTTAACTTACACACAACCAGTGGTACTTCATTATGTTCTCTTATAACGGTGTACTGGTATTATGTTGCACAACTCTTTTGTAAAGCTGTGGTTATTTAGGATATTTAGATCAGGGAGAAAAAAAAAATCTGGAGGCACTCTGCCTAGCCCCCTGTATTTTCAAGCTCACCCTCTCTAAAATCATATCATGGCCTTACATGCAGCCCCAGTTTTGTTAATCAGTCAGCCTGAGCCTAAATGTTAAAGATGTAAACTCCATCTCAAGCTGGACTGACATTAGAAAAATGGCTATCTGACTAAATTTATGTAAACCAGCTAAACTAAATATGGCCCTGAAGGGTTACAACACCCAGTTTTCTTGGTACAGGAAAAATCTGGAATTTATTAACTTCTTGATTCAAAATTTAAAGCAGAGGCAGAAATGAGTTTAACCCTAACCACACATGGGTTACTCCTATAACCACTGTCCAATTAACTCAGTTTTGTAGAGGGAAAATAGCACATCTTTCCTTTAACCAATGTTGCTATTGACGCAATCCACAATCCAATTTTATCTCCTCTTACAAGGAAAATGGTGTGAAAATACGTTAGTGACATCAAGGTTGTTCTCATTAGATTATGTTGGATATATCACATCACGTTGTTTTAATTAAGGAAGTGGAAAATAGTCACGGTACAGAACTCCACATCAAACAAACGCTGGTTACAGTATAATCAAATCACAGCCATCTTATCACTCTTGTTTGGAAGAAACACAGAAATCATTGATCAGTATGAGTCATTCCATAGCTGCCTACAAGGTGAAAGTTACACATACCCACAGTAGCTAATTAATATCCCTTGTAGCTTGTGACCTCTGTCCCCCAGTAACTTATCAGCTGGAGACAGCTACATAGTGTTTCATATAAGGTCCTCAAGTTGTTCCCCAGTAAACATGTTGTAAATAGAAGCAGGAACAACTTGAAGACCTTGTTCGAAACAATTTTTAGCTGTTTCCAACTGATATGTTATTGGCGTAATAGTAGAAATGTGTAACCAAATCAAGGAGGCATGGCTCAGCCAGTGGGCCAGTACCTTTGATGTTCAAATGTGAAACCTTGATGAGGTGCATAAACAATGCAGATTTGCATCATGGACTTAACATGGGTGTCCAAACCATGGCATGTCGATCCACAACATAGGAGTGCATTCATTTATCGTTGTAATGTTTAGAAATGACAGCAGTGTTGTAAAAAAATAGCCAAAATGTTTAAAACATAAAAAAAAAAGCCTGTGAAGTCCTTAAAAGGTATAGGTAAATATATTAAAACAGTTAAATAATAATTGGTTATAGGGATTTAGAAACACTAAAAATGTATTAAAATGCCATAGGTGTAATATTATAAGGTATTGGCAAGAACGTTGACATTAAAAAGTATTAAACATTAAATTCTTCAAGTTAAAATAAGTTAGATGTTTTTTTTTTTTTAGAAGTATGGATGATATAATTTGAAAATATTTGTATTGATTAAACGGTTTAAGCAAAATCACCACGCTTCACCGGAAACGGACACTAAATCAGAGGTGCTGCGCTCACCTGAGGTTTTAAGAACGCGCAGACACACTCACCTGAGGGGCGCGCAGCAGACATCTAGGAGCAGAGAGAATACCGAGTCTCAAAGTACTGATAAGAGTACCCAAAAATACCAGGAGGACTACCGGTAAGAGACAGTTTCCCTAAAAAAAAGTATGAATTCTTTTTGTTTGTTTAGAGACTGTTTAACATCTGTGTAGCAGCCCGCTGCGGTGCCGGCGCGGGCACGGGCACGCGCGCATTGTTTCCTTTTGTTTAGGCCGCAAAAGCTTGGTTCACTGGGTCGCACGAGAGGGGTGTAAAAATTTTAGCATTATTCAAAATTTCACAATTTCAATACAAATGGTAAAATTCTTTGAAAGATGATTAAGTTTGAGATAAAATGCTATTAAAAACTATTTAAAATGTAACGAAGAGCAAAATAAATTAATTTAAAGTGTAAGGTTAAAAGTAGTAGCCAAAAATGCATATTTACTTTAATTCAGGAAAATATTGTCACACTTAAAGGGAATTGTTATTGCAAATGTATGTTATTGCATTTAAAAGCAATTTAATTTTTTCAATATTATGAATTCATGCAGATATTTGTTCTCTGTTTTCCCTCATGTTCAGGTTTTTTACCTAAATCTCAATGCCGCGTGGTTTAAGCTGGACCTTTCAAATAAAACAAGAAATTCAAGAAAGTGAAGCCCTTGAATGTTTCATTGATCTGAGTAAAATCCAGTCGATCTTCTGGTGGATGCCCTGACTCCTTCAAGTGGGGAGAAATAACATGACACTTAGCACATTTTATTTTCTTCAACCATGCATATTGAAGTACGTAGAATTAAGGCCCTGTGCACATGGAGATGAAAAAAAATTTTTTTTTTAAATGCTATCTGCCAAGACAGCATTGTTTCAAGAAATGTGTTCATCCATGTGAAAACACTGGAAAAAAAACTGTAATAGAATACTAAAGTTTCCTGGGACAATATTCTGTGTCAATTGGCTAAATGATTCAACAGTGCTGGTAATTGTTTAGGTAATGTGCCAGACAAGCAAAAAAAAAAAAAAGGGCAGAACACTTCAGAATTAGATTATTTTAACATCCACCTTAATGTAACAGATGCATGCAAGTGTACTGTATGTAATAATGGTTGTGTTGTTAACCTACTGATCTATTTTCATACATTAAGTAGTTGACCCCTCCCCCTACGCAACACTGAAATTCACCGTAACTGTGAAGTATGATTGTACCTGAGCTAGATTTTGTCTGAAACCAGTTTGCTTTGTTTTTATCAGTCTCTGCTGACTGATACCATGTCTTGGTCATGTTTTCTTAAACTATGTCATTTTGGTTCCTGCAACCTGATCTTATATTTGATTGCCTAACTTAAAATTCAAGGTCCCATACTATACAAAAAACGTGTCTTTGGCTCGTAAATCAAGCCTCACACCATGACAAAAACCCTTCCCACCTCTGCTTGCTTAACCTCTCTGAAAATATGTGCACTTACCATCTGTTTACAAATTTTTATTGAAAGATAGCATTAGGGCAGGGGTATTCAATTAAAAGTGACTGAGGTCCAGTTTTTAAAATTTCGTCCAAGTAAAAGGTCCAAACCGAAGTCCAGTTGTGTCTTATAGCCTTCCCCTATGTCCACATTTTCATCGTTTCAACAATATTTGCTGTCAATCTTTGATAAAGGATGTGTTTTACTGAGTGCACAGCTAGCTCTTTTACCATAAATAATCTCTGTCCTTAACTCACTTTCAGTCTCTGTCTTTTGGTCTTTCTCTCGCTTTCTTTATCTTTCTCTCACACACAAACTGTGCTATTACATGAACCCACACTTGCATAATAAATACATAAGCAGAACAATGTTGCTAGAACTTGCAAAACTTGAAACATTCAAAAACAAACAAGTGGCAAAAAATGTGGAATTACAACAATGAAAATACCTTCAGTGCAAAAGCTCTCAGTTCTCACAACCCTTATCAGCATTTACCACACAGAACAGTCGCAACCCTTGCAGGTGACAAAGGTCTTTTTTTTTTAGCACAGGCTGTTTATTTTACACTGCCTCCTGTTTTTTCGTGCTTGTGGCTGCCTGCAGCTCATTCTGCAAACACAATAGCGGCGGGAAAATCACCTCCACTAGATGTAACATTATGTCTCACTCCTCAGCTGTCTGTGTGACAGCAGCAGCGGTTGGAGGAATAATACATAGAAATCTATGCTTCATTAGACAACCTTATGAGCTTAAGAAAACATACAGCACATATATTTAGGAAACTCGTGGCATGACAGGCTTGTGACAGACTAACGTTTCAAGTGTTAACTGGAGTAGCAGTGCCCGCTGTCTACAGCCGCGACCATCGGAAGAAATGCTCCTTTAAAATCTATTCTCGTGAATTTATCAGAGATTGGTCACGGGTCTGGACAGAACCATCACTGGGTCCAGATCCGGACCGAGGTCCACCATTTGGTTATGCCTGCATTAGGGGGAAATGCCACCCCCTAAGATGGAAGACACTCACCAAACTAGCTGTTTGTTCAGTCCTCAGCTGACTCTGGTGGAAGGAACAAGTCTTGGTTTGTCTATGCATCCACAGTAAACATTAGAGCACAGTGCTCAAAGGTCAAAATCACATCAACCTCCCAAGAGGCGACATGATAAGATAGAGCTTATGGAATTCACTCTAAAACAGCCTGAAACAGATGGCGTGTCACAGTCCGACGCTACAGGAGATTTTAAGTTGAGAAACTTTAACAGTATTCTCTGGGGACATCTGGGACCAAATTTCAAAAAGGAGTCAAAATTGGAACCTTTCCAGAGGCCATATCATGCTTACTCCACTTTTTTTATGTAGGGGTCAGGTGGTTCAGCAGGTTGGTACTACAGTGCCTCACCACAAGATGGTTGCTGGTTTGACTCCCTGTGATCGTCAGGGACTTTTTTTTTTTAGTATGCTTGTGCTCCCTGTGCCACCATAGGAATTCTCCAGGCACTCTGTTTTCCTCCCACAGTCCAAAAACATGCTTATTAGGTAAGTCAGTGACTCTAAAATAGCCCGTAGGTGTGAGTATGTGTGTGAATGGTTGTGGGTCTATATGTCGGCCTTGAGATAAGTCGGCGATTGGTCCAAGGTGTACCCTGCCTTGTGTCCAATGTCAACTTTGTTAGACTCCAGTCGCCTGCAATCCCAACAGGAAAAAGGATAATAGATAATGGGTAGATGGACTGGCTTTTATATGCCCTTTATTGTGTTTAACATGCCTTCTCAGATTGATAAAGTACTTCCAGACACAAAAAGGTTGCCACAGGGGGACTTTTTCCCCACTACCTGTTTGCAGTGCCAATAGCTGCCTAAAACAGCTCATCCCCTCCCCTCCCCCAGACTGATCAGTGAGTTTTCCTACCTTAAAATGGAAATACAACTGGTGTCTTGCGATTTCCACATTGACTGCCTGTGTGGCGTCCCGTCCATACTGCAGTTAACTCTTTCCCTCTGAAATTGTATTTAAATCATTGTGAAGCAGAGCGTGGCCCAACGAGATCAGGAGATCAAGAGAAAACTGTAGCTACAAATTGTACGATCACAAAATAAAAGGAAAAGCAACATGCAAACAACAGGTTATATTGCATGCCTCACATTGATTTGTTGTCTGCATTGAAATTATTGAAATCAGTGTTATATTTTGAAATTACCTGGAAACTCTGAGAGCTTGTTTTCCTGTTTTGAGTCAATCTGCTTGCCAAAGGTTGACACAGGGTTGAAGCAGCTCCTGCTGAAAATAGACTTATTGCATATTTTCAGGAAAGCAGTGCAGAGGTGCACTGCTGGCGGTTGCCAGAGACAGACAGAGGTGCAAGATGTGGAAGTCGACATGTGTGACATGGAAATTGTGGGTAAGGGGTGAAAACTAGAAGTTTTTTTTTAAGATAAGTAATTGTGAACATAGTCTAGCAGCCATTCAAATGAAATATGTAACCCACAGTTTAGGTACAATGTGGTCTATTTAAGATCCAACAAAGTTGCAAGACTTGAATAGAATCACAAAATACTACTCATATAGTACATCTAAATTTGTGCTTTTCCCCTTAAATAAATGCATTACATTACATGGTCATGGCACTGGTAATGGAACTCAAGATCTAATGTTCTAACTGAGCTGACTGTATGCTCTTTTGTTGGTCTTACTGATATTCATAGATTATAAAACTGGAAAGTGGCGTATCAGACAATCCAAAAGGGCTTTTAAAAGTCACTTGCAGGTCTAAACTATAATTGGTTATTCAGCTGTTCTTTGTCCAGATTTTCAAAACTTGGCTCTCTGTAACCACTTCTAACCTTGCTTTCTGCCTCTTCCTTGGCCCAGGCAGCACTGTCTCAGCTAACATTTATTGCCAGTTATAGACCCTATGAATAATTGATCCCGATTCTATTTAAGATCTTGACGAGGACAAATGGTACGGGTCTACACTGGCCAATATTTCTCCCTTCACTGCCCTAATAGGAGCCCTCTTTCCCCACACTCCTGCAGTCATTTCCCCTCTCTGCTCATATTCCTTCTTGTCTTTCACTTCAGTTCTCTTAGTGTTTTGTACATTCTTCCATTTCTCTGACACTATTTTAAGAAACTGGAACAATTCCAGATGGTGTGAAGGGTATTATAGAGGTGTAGCTGCAACAGAATGACGGATGATGCCAGCGTGAGCCAATAGTGGAAAGAGGGGGTGAGGATTTATCCTTGTGGTTTCATAGTGGACTGGGCCTTTAGTTTCATAACCAGGGAGATCATTTGGAAACACCAGCAGTGCTCCATAGAACATCTATTAGTGGTATGAGGCGAACAACACGATCAATGCTTATCACATAAGGCCTCTGTGTCCATGGAAGAGGCCCAATTTATTAAGCCCAGAGTGTGTAGTGTGGCTGGAGGGGAGAGGTACAGTGGATCATCCACATGAGCGTGTCATCGTGTTCAGGCTATAGGATGGACTGGGTCCAGCTCTACAATGGCAGATCATTAGACTGAGTACATGCTGCAGGGAAGACAAGAGAAGAGGATATGGATCCAATAGACTGTCATGGACATGCACTAACATAGATGCTTAAGCGATTCACTTCAGCACCAACTCTAATGAGCAATTCCTCCCATGTTGTAGCAGTTATCCCACTCCCTCTACTGTGAAATCAGTGAATGAGCCAAGTTTAACACAGGCACTATCAAGTATTCCTGCAGAAGTTACTGTAGCAAAGACTGTTTCAGTTCTCTTACTTTTCCTGTTTTCTCAGCAGTGAGTAGATTTAGTGGTGGGAAAAGAGGGCTTTAACAGTGACAGCATCCAGGAGTTTGGGTTTTTAGAAGTAAATCTTCAGGGTATCCATCAGTGACAGAGGGAATCCTGTACCTATGCTAAGAAATAGGAAAAGAACTGCAGTGATAATTTACAGAAACCTCTTTCACATATGCTCTACTCTCCAGTTGATTGATTAATTATTTAATGTTCTGACATTGTCAAGGAGTGGGTTTGGGTGGACAGAGTTAAATCTTTTTACAAACATACAAACCTTAGTTCCAATGAAGTTGGAGCAGTGTTTAAAATGTGAGTAATAACAGAACACAATGATTTGCGGTTTTGTTTCTACCTATATTCAATTGAATACCTTATAAAGTCAAGAAACTTGTGTGGATACACCTGAATTCATTTCTTTGTGGATGGCCCCCAAAAATGTTGAGGTATGCCACAATAAAAAAAACAAAAAACAAAAAAAAACATAAAACAAAAAAAAAAAAACCCTGCAAGGTACATTTCCCAAAGTAACTCAGAAGATCAGGCTGGCTGACACCAATCAGATGTTGCCCACTTTCTACAGTCCCGTGTGTACCGAATTTCTATGTAAATAGGACTACTGACAGCTTAAATACTGTATCTTCTTAATAAAAGGTGGGCTCACTGATGACTTTCCTACAAAGACTGTATCTCATTCTGTCTTGTCAATCTCACTGTCTCTATTTCCCTTTTTATTCCCTCTTCCCCCTCTTTTATTATCCATTTCATCCACTTTTTCTCTATACCTGTACTCCCACTCCAGCCCTCTAACAGCAGTAAATCTCTTGATCAAAGATTTTTGCACATTAAGATGTGGTATGATAGGTCTATAACAGTAGCTTGAAGTGGGCAGAGAGATGAAAGGCGGGTAAAAAAGGAATAAAGGGCAGGCTCTATCTAAGATTGATTTGATATCTGAGGATCTCTCTAAGCACTTGTGCTCTGTTCAGCTTTGCTGCTATAACAAAGACATACTGCTGGATAAAAGCCCTGTGATGTCTTCCTACATTATTTATGTACACTGAAGTCTTTTAATCTTGCTGTCATTTTAGGCCATATTTAAAGTGCACAGATATCATTCCTTTTAATTTACTTGAAATACATCCTTGTGATGTGCTTCTACACAGTGCACAGAAGCTTTTTTTATGATTTTACATGACTTTATACCTTCACCCTCTCAGAAGCACTTAAGTACTACCCACATACTTAATGATAACATTTTGCCCCCTGGATGTCCAGAGCAACCTTGTGTTGACAATGTTCAACTCAAGATCGTATCAAATTCCAGACATTAAATGGAGTCAGATCTTTTACTTGAACTGCTTACATGTTGTTATACATGTAAACCTGGGCAAGGTATACAGTGTTAGCGTCATAAACAGTCAGTGGTGATTCAAGAACAGAGCTGGGGTAGATTTTATTGTGGAAGTCTTATTACTAAATTTTTGTGGATTGATGGTCTGTTGTTTAACCACCAGTTTTGAGAGTCAGAGTTGACACTCATGCAGAGTTTGAAGAAAATCCCTCAAAGCGGTGGTTAGCATGAGACCCAGTGGCACTGATCATTGACATCCAAACCTAATTAGGTAATTCTTCAGTCAGGGTGGGTGTTTCTGCAAAGTTTAAATAAAGTCCCTCTTGTGATATTGCATTTGCAAGAAGGTCTGGAATCATTAATGGTCAGTTAACCAAAAAACAATGCTTTGTCCGTTGCAGACGGGAATGCATTACAATTAAAGATTAGAGAGAAAATTGATTCTGAAACGGCATTATATTTGGTTAACTATTTTCAGAGTAGGTATTGGAATTAGTAAGATTTTATTGATACCAGTGCCATTAACAAATCTGCTTATTGATCGGATTATTTAACAATTACCGTATTAAATCCTGCTGATTTTTTATGTGGATAAAAGCTGGACTTCATAGGTGTTTAGAAGCGACAATGTCAAGCACGTGGCACTCCTGATATTCTCACCAGCATATAAAAGCTTCTGCAAGTTGCTGGTGTCTCCATTTACTGACAGTTGTGCAGTAAGCACTTTTTTTATGAAAATGAGACCATTTTGAACACTTTTGGCCCCTGTTTGCTATGATTTATGACTTCTTTGATATCTTTGCCAACTGCCTCTGATTAGAGTGTTATGTCCTTGATTTGTAAAGCGTGCAGACTAAAGTGGAAGGAACTGATGAGAATTGGTAAGCAAAAGGGAGTTGTTATCAATTCTCTACTGGAATTGGTGTTTGATTCCCATACTTTTTTCAGAGTGCATAAAAATAATCTAAAGTTAATTTTAATGTAGTTTAAGAGATCAAGACCATCATCATAAAATACACTGGCTTAAAACTACCAGGTCCTCCTTTGGCTGATGAAATTCCTTTCACGGACCCATTGCCTTTAAAACTGTGCTTTGGGCAATAATAGGCCTTAGAAATGGTTAAATGTTTCTAGGTAACAATGTTCTACATATTTGCAAGTTGTGTACACAGGCACTTTGTGCTTCTCTTCCTGTTCTCTGACATCAGGCAAAGAAATTTACACATTAATATCCCATCCCACATGCCAACAATAGACCTGCCTACAGTAATGTGACAGTGATTATCACATTCAGTATAGCACATTGTTTGTGAACATAATGAAGTGACTTGTCAGCGTTCGTTGATAATCAGCAGAGCTCTCTGATAACTTCACAGAGAGACAAGGAGGACTGTTGTCAAGCAGCTTCATTTGCATGCAGGAAAAAACAAGTTTAGAGTGAGATACCTGAAGATGTGCTGTGGTGTGAAGATGGCACCTTCAGCTTGTAACTGTAAACACCTTACAGAGTCAATACAGTATTCTTCTATTTAGCTGTTTTAAGAGTTCTGCATGCATTCCCACATTTATTTGCCTTAAACAGCTTATATAATGTACACAATATACACAAAACTTTCAGAAACATAGAGCAAATATTCAAACACTATTTTATCCATTTAATCTAGGGATGGGCTGCCTCAAAGATGCAACAGGCCACATAAATACTATTCTCAATGCTAGGGGGCAAATTGATCAAAACTACAGAAAACATTCAACAAAACAGAGATAATTGGTTATAATTTAACAAATATATATAGAGAGAATATTTAGCTTTTTGGGAAAAACAAACAAACAAACAAACAAAACACATCAGTATTTTAAGTAGCTTTGAATGGAACATATCAGATTTTTTTTCAAATCAGACCCAGGCTAATTTCACATGTTAGTTAGTGATTTATTTCATTCATATATCTGAAATAAAACATTTTCATACGAGCGTATAAGCATATAATTGAATGAAAAGGAACAGAAAGAAGAAAAATCTTATATTATCTGCCCCTTTTACACACATAAAAAAATATTTCAAAAACAACAAAACAACAACATAATGATCAACATATTTCGCAACAACAATGATAATAAAATAAAACAGCCATCTTCAACACTGCTGGTCTCAAATCCTTTTTGATTCTCAGTGACAACAACAACAAGCAACAACAACAAGCAACAACAACCAAAATAATACTGATAATTATAATGTTTGTGAGATTTCATCAATCACAAAAATGGTAATGGTACTTACTTAACATACTGCCCTTTAATGTTCTTTTAAATGTAAATTTTGATATGGATTGTTTAATTTCTTTGGTTAGATTATTTCATAAATTAACCCCTTTTGTGCATCAGATACATATCTGATGTTTCTCAGTGATCTGACTTTGAATGCTCATGTTGCCTTTCATCCGACTTTTATGTCATTGAAGTCTGTGTGGACTCAAGACTCAAAGTAAGGAGAGAGGTGGATCAGGGGTACTAAGTCTGTGAAAACTGGCAGCTTTTCAAATATTAGTGGTTGTGAACATACTCCAGCAGTCATCAAATTAAACATTTGAAATGGAGGAAGGCCAAAATATACCTCTTTAAATGTTAAAAATGTCATACTTTGCCTTTGTCTGGTTCATAAATTAAGTTTTGCTGACTGCTAGGGTATGTTCACAACCACTAATGTTTTGTATTCTCTAAGTGTCTGAGATGCTCTGTTAGAGCTCCTGCCCCTTTAAAGCTCCTTTTCCGCTTGGGCCCAGTCTTTTGTAATTTGCTTACAAGTCAACTTTGTTGTAGGTGATCGGTCAGTTCAGTGCTGCTATGTGCAACATGACCAGGCAGCTCTGTATTTGTTTTTTACTTCTGGGCTTAAAGTGTCAACCAAACAATGGTAGGACAGGGGATATCAAGATGTTTTAGGCAGCTGCTGGCACAGTAAATATGTCCTAATAATTCCTGATAGCTGGACTTTTTGTCTTGTTTATAGAGTACTCTGTCACTTGAAGGAGACATGTCAAACGCATTAAAGGTTAAATCAAACTTATAAAAGAGAGAACAATATGGGCTCTTTTGGAATACCTTGCTTTGTTGGCTTTACTTGCCTCCTTAGTGGGCTGAGTCTGCTGTTTAGTGGAGTGACACTGCCTCCAGCCCTTCCAGGATTTTAGAGGAACAGATGTTTCTGCATGCCTTAATAACCAGAATATCTTAATGCAGCAAAATGTGTTTACCCTTTTCGCCTTTGTAGATTGGACTTACAGGTATAGAAAGCTGCAGTTTTAAAGTTTTATTACAGCAGTTATTAGGAGCACCTGGGTTTCACTGGCATTGTTAATGTCAGCACAGATAAACTAAACCAATCTGTAAACAGTCTGTGTTTTGAAAATGAAAAAGTGGAAGCTAAAAAAATCACTCTAAATACACTCTGCTTGAAGGGAAATCCTGCTGAAGCTGCCTTTTATTAGAAGCAAAGCCGTGCTCTTTGCACTAGCTTCATCTCTCTCCATGGGGCCCTCTGAGGTTGATTATTTATAGAGCCATCTGCATGTAGACTTACATGCCTCCATCTCCTGCAACACAAATCTCAATCCTCTCATTGCTGGATTCTAACCTGTCAGAATATTTTTTTTCTTTTGGGTTCAGTTGTGACAGCCATCTCTCCTCTGGCACCCATGTGGGACGGTATATGTGTGCATCATGGAGCGTGGGTATGTGCATGAGGCAATATGATAAAAGACAGATGTCAGACCAAAACAGAGATAGCATGGAGAGAAGAGGAGGAGAGTCGGCCAGCCACGGCAGCCAAGTCATTTGGAGTGGGCGGAGAAAGAGCGAGTGAGAGAGAGCAGCACACTGACACATGTATAATTGACAACCTATGCTTCCTCTCCATAGAGTGTATGACATTTCCTCTCTGTAATCTACTTTTCTTGGCCGGTGCAGAGGATGGTAGTGGGCTGGGCTTTGAGTCGGCAGCTTGGATGGAAATGGCAGAGCGGAGCATAAGCTTGGCACACAGAATATGATGGGAGAAAATGCCAAGGCAGCCTTGACATTTTTTTCCCTCCCCTCAGTGTTGTACTTTTTAACCAAGAAACAGGTCTGTCACTGATAAAAGTAGAGAGGATGGGAGGCATTGGGGTGAGGAGATGCTGTGAAGCCAGCGAGCATTTTCCTTCAGTACTATTGCTTGGATCTAAAACTGAGTTGATGTGAATGATGGCGAAGAGAAGTGGAATTGAACAACAGAGGGAAAAGTACATTGGGCTCTGTGGTGCTGTGTTACAAAGTTTGAGGGGGGAATATTAAGGGAAAAAAAATCATGTTTAGTGCATTCCTATTTAAGGTGTTGGCCATGCTTTTAGACAGCTAAAATAAAAAAAATGATCACATCAACCTAATTGCTGATTCCTGGCAACATGATGCCATTGCTCTAACACAGACAAATGTCGTAATGTAAGAGGAGTTGGATGATTCAGAGCAGAGCTCCCAACTAACCAGTCACTGACTGGTACTAGGCAATTGATTGGTACAGGGTCATAGTAAGACAAAAAATTAAATTTTCCTCCTTCGAATAACTGATAATGAAGGGTGTTTTATTTCGGAGGGATGACCAGGTCTTCGCACATCAACCTGTAGCTTGACTGCTCAGACTCTCTGTCACTGTTGTGATAAACAAAAAGTACAATCAGAGGCAAATTCACTGCTATACCCTGTGATAAGCACTCTTCCACCTTTGCTTACTTTGCACCATCTGTGAACACAAGAATGCAACATGTTTTGTTGCTGAGTGATTCAATCAGAGGTAAGAACTTATATTTACCCACCAGTAATCAGTTGAAACATCAGATCAGCACGGACTAATGACCCTGGTTGAAACACACACTGTCAGAATTGTATGAGTGCTGATTTGACAGCATTTTCCTCCATGCTCTTAAGGCATAGCAGTCCAATTAGTGACTATGTCCACTGTTGACTGCCAGCTAACTAGGTTCCTAAATGTCATTGTTAATCAGTGTTCACAACATGTTTGATTGTTTTTGTTCAGAGCACAGGTGACTGAGTTAAAATGAGTTTACCTCTGAATTGGGTGATGCTGGGATTTACCTTCACTATTATCGTGGCCAAAAAATGTCACAATAATAATATTGCAATATAAATAGAAAACTTAAACAAAAATCATTTCTATGTGTCTAATTAATCTACAGCCTTATTTTTTTTACCCTGCTTTTAATACTCCTTAAATGGTGCATAGCGAGGTGAAGAGACTGTCTGAAACCATAACTATATATAAAACAAATGTGCCAGAAAACAGCTATAACTAAGTGATTAAAAAGGCTATAAAATGATAGTGAACTGACATGACCTAATGTTTTTAATTTATTCAGTTATTAATTTATTTTGTTTTTCTTTGTGCAGTAATGATATCATTTCAAAGCAATGGAAATTTACCGAGAATTCAGGTGTAGCTAGTGAGCAGTATTAACCACTGATTTCCATCTACTGGGTCATGGATAATGTGGTACTGGGCTGTAGAGATATCCATCCATTCATCCATAATCTACCACTTATCCTTTTTGGGGTCGCAGGGAGCTGGAGCTATCCCAGCTGACACTGGGCGAAAAGCGAGGTTCACCCCTAAACGATACCAGCCATTCACAGGGCCACATAAAGAGATGGAAAACCATTCATGCTCACACTCATACCAACCCAATGAGCATGATTTTTCGTCTGTGGAAGAAGCCAGAGTGCCCGGAGAGAGCCTACGCATGCGTGGGGAGAACATGAAAACTCCACACAGAAAGGCCTGATTGACACTGGGATCAAACCAGCAACTTTCTTGCTCTGAGGCACATGCACCACTCGCTGCGCCTTTCTTGGAGATATACATATTTTATTTACCTTTTATGACTAATAAAAGTATTTTCTTTACAGTTCCATAATTCACTAGCAAGGACCACACCGTCAACAAGATGAATTTGACATTAATTACGTGTAGCAGATAACGAGCACTGTAGCAGACTATAATCTTGGGAAACTTCTTGGGGGATCCGCCATAGCTTCTAGGCATGACAACCTCCTTTTTTAAGGCCCTAAGGAAAGGAAGAAAGATGAAATAGAAAAAAAGGATGGGAGGGAGGGTTGCATCATGGGAATAAAACAAAGGGAGGAAATAGTCAGGTTTGAATTTATAGGAACATTGAAAAAGGCATGGTTGGGGGCTGGTCCTGCTCCTGAATCTTTGCTATAAAGCATCACAAAGTAAACTTCAGATGATGATCTCCCTGTTTTGTATACATCAATCTTGCATTGAGGTGTGTTAATGTGTCATGAGTGACATAATAATAGCTTTCAGTTGATTTCGTTCTTAGATGTCATTGCTGCAGCAGTTGTTGAAACCAGAAAGAAAAATTTTTGATTTTTTTTTTTTTTTGATATATATTTTCATTTTTATTTTGTCAAGCTACACTCACTGTCCAATTTATAAGGTACACACATTCAAATGCTTGTTTCTGCAAATAGCTAATCAGCCAATAACAAGGAAGCTACTTACTGAACTTAGGCATGTAGACATGATCAGGATGACCTGAGGTTCAAAGAAGCATCTGAATGGGAAAGAAGGAAGATCTGAGTGACTCTGAACATTGCATGGTGATGGGTACCAGACTGGGTACCAATATTCCTGAAACTGTTGGTCTGCTGGAATTTCTATGCACAGCCATTCCTTGAGGTTTACTGAGAATGGTCCCAAAAAAAGAGAGTAAATATCCAGTGAGTAACAATTGGCTGAAAAATGCCTAGCTGATGCCAGTTTAGATGTAGAATAGCCTGAGTGATCTGAGATGATGAAAAGACAATAGTAATAAAAATAACTTGAAACAGCTAAGGTATGGATGAGACATTTCTGGATGCTTTGAATGTTGAAGCACAGGCTAACCAAAACTAGACGATTAAAGACAGAAAAATACTGCATGATCTTATGAGTCGATTTTGGCTGCAACATTCAGATGGAAGGGTCACAATTTGGCACATATAACATAAATGTATGGATTCATCCTGCTTTGTATTAACAATACAGACTTGCGGTGGTGGTATAATGGTGTTAGGGATATTTTCTTAGCACACTCTAGACTCCTTTGTTTGTTGGACATTTTTGAACACTGCAGCCTACCTGAGTTTTATTGCTGATGATATCTGACCCTTTTGTGACCACAGTGTACCAATCTTCTGATGGCTACTTCCAACAGGATAATGCTTCTTCACAAGGCTTAAATCATCTCAAGATGGTTTCCTAACGGGACACTAAGTTCACTGCACTCTGTGGCCTCCACAGTCACCAGATCTCAGTCTAGTAGAGCACCTTTGGGATGTGGTCAAACTGAATATTTGCATCACATGAAAACTGTATGTTGTTATCATGATAATATGGATTAAACTCTCTGAGAAATATTTCCAGCACCTTGTTGATTTCAGGCAGATCTGATGGCAAAAAAGGGTCCAACCTGATACTTGTGAAAATTACCTTAAATCGTGGATGATGAGTACATTTAGGTTAATGATTTTTTGACCTCGGACTTTCTGGGGCACTGTGGCACAAACAGAAATATATGCATGTTTGTGTAAACAGGAAGTTAACAGCAACTATTATTTTTGACTCCATCTTGTTATGCATATAGAGTTTATGTAAAATCTTCATTTTCTAAATCAGTCCTGATAATCTAACAGTTTGTAAGAGCTGCATAATTGTCCAACAGTACTGATTACTGTATGATGACTTGTAGATAATGTGCAATGTTCCTCTTTGATTTTTAGCTTTTAACGATGTAGGTATAAAGTGATTGTATTATATGAACCTATGTAATTGAAATGGCAGTGTGAAAGAAAATATCCATTTTATTCCTTGCTGCTTTCCCTCTCTTGCAGCCTTTCATTTTCACAGCACAGTTGTTGTCTCCTGTAGGTCACAGTCACCTTCCCTCATGGTGTTTTGAAATGACAATCACAGTTTGCAATCTGCAACCATCAACAATGTGTCCACAAATCAGCTCACAGGGCCCGTCTTGTAAAACACCACAGCGTGACCTAATCATGAATTTATCTAATCCTACCTTATCTTGCTACACTTGAGCACACACAAACACACAGAGACACACATCACAACCAGGGAAATATAACTATTTTTTCAGCACATTGGGGGGACACCTGCAGACTGAGCCCCAAACAAACAAACCCACATACAAGCTGTCTGTCTTATTCTCAGCAGCCCCAGTATGAGCACACGGGGCACCTCAGGGAGACAAAGAGAACTAAACTCATCAAGTAAATGAACTAGATTCTTTGTCTTTCCCTCTGCATCTCCCTGCTTCTCCATCTCTCCATCTTCCTCACCCCCCCCCCCCCCCCCGACTCACTTCCTCTCCCCTTGTTGTGTTTGCCATTCCATGCATTTCAATTTCTCCCACCTGTCTTCCTTGTTTCCCCCTTCTACAGAGCGGCAGCGTCTCAGCTTGCACTTATTCTCCATCACCTGTTTCTTCTTTCACACCACTGCTTCCTTGACTAACAATTCCCCCCACCCTCCTCCATGCTTTCCTTCACTTGAATCTAACTCATCAAGCTTCCAAACACCTTGCTAGTTGTGCATTGTTTTTGCACCATGCTGTTCCACAGCATGCTGTATTCTGCACAAAACAAACAAGCAAAAAAACTGCCTGTGCTGTTTTTATCGGATTGGCCTGGCAAGGGCACTGAGTTATAAGATGGTGGCTTTTTTTTTTTACACATAATGATTGATATTAATTATGAACCATTCCTTTATTACTAATCACAATTAGTTGTAAGTAACACAAGAAAATGTCAACATATTGATGGTTTTGGTGTTTTGGCTTTGAACATGTTTGTTTAGAGTCAATCTTTCAAATATGTTGAAACAAATCTGCAGCAATCTCTTGTCCGCTGTCCAACATGGAGAAGATAAGTTTTATTGATCTTCCATCAAGGGAATTTTGGGTTGTTATTTAAGGTCAAAAGGTCAGCAGCAATGTATTTTTCATAGCCTCTTTCACATTCTCTTTGAGTCATTCATGAAGAAGAAGAAACGTTTTTCAAAACATTAAAGGGTTAGATCAGTTTTTTTTGAAGTGAGGTAAAATTACTTGAAAAAATAATGTTTGCTTGACTACACAGGAACGTAAAATTCTTTACAGCGTTTAAATTTTCCTCAACAAAGCCTCTGTGTTGTGAACTTCTGTATGTTCAGATGTAGGGTTATATCCCTCAGCCATTAGCTCATCAGGTTGTCATAAGAAACAACAAACACTGACTTCACTAAAACTAAACTAAAAACAAGTGATTTTGGTTCTTGAGAATGACATGCCATTTAGTATGGGCACAAAATGATATCTTTGTGAGTTGCACCACACAGAAGAAGAACAGGACAGATCACAAGTTACCTGGTGGTACAGATGCATGAATTGTTAAAACTGCTGTTGTGTGTCATAGTATTGATTGGTAAAATGGGCACTGCAAATACAATGTTCTGTCCTTGCAGAGGGGGGAGTCCTGATGTCCATATTTAAAAGAACAAGAACAAGTTGGCAAAGGCTCATGTCACATAACAAAAACAGTGAAATTGTAATATTGGCCATTTGTTTTGCTTTTTATACATCCAAGTTAAATACAGGAGTGACCCATTTTCGGAACATCCCTGAAATTAGATTTATATCAGTTTGTGTTACAGTGACCACTACTCAACCAGGGGAGATACTGGCTGAAGGATATGTAGCCCATACGCTGCATCACAAAATAGTCTGAAGACAGGGGCTTTTTAGAGGAAAAGTTAAATGCTGTAAAGAATCTCATTGTAGTGTGTAGTCAAGCCAATGGTGTTTTTTAGTTGTTTTAACCTACAAGTGAAATAATTATGAGCCTTTCAGTGGCACCATGAACTGTTACAGTATATATTGGTTGCGTCTGCCCCCACATCTTCCCTCAGGGACTTGCATGTTGCTTTATTGGCAGTTATATTTAGTAGTGCCATGGGCCTCGAGCAAACTCCACTCCAAAACCCCCAAACTAGTAACAAATAAAAGTAAAGTGCATCCTTGTGATAAGTTAACCCGATTATCAGAAAATGATAGAAGCGATGTCAGTTTTGTGTCAGTTTTACAACAACAAAATAAATGAAAAAAAAAAAGAAAAAGAAAAAAAAATGCTTGTGCCAGGTTTGGCTAATGCAACTTACCTTGGCACATGCTGTGTCTCTCCATAAATTTTACCTAAAAAATAGCTTCAATTAAAAGTTAAGAAAGAACCACATCAAATGTCCCAACAAGTTACCAGATTCATTCAATACTGACATGAGAAAACTTCACGAAGCATGCTGTTCAAACAGGGGGAGTTTTACCACAGAGAGGGTCAACTAAGCTTTAACTGTGAAAGGCACTGATGGAAAATATAATTGAACTATTTCTGTCTTGTCTATGACACATTCCACCACTGTGGGCACATATACCTGCTGAGACAAGGTATCTATGGCTGTACACTTTTCCTTTTTCCTTCTGTTTTGGTCGATATTCTCCTGGGTCACAAACTAAGAGACTAAGACTTTGCAAAGACCTTACACTAACTGGATGACTGGCTATCTTTTGCAATTAAGATAGAGTTTTGATGTACCATGATGCTGTTGAGACAAATGCACTTATAGAGAATGATGAGATGGTTTAAAAAAGAGCCAAAAAGATGAGGATGATGTTTATCAGGATACATTACAAAAATCATTTGAATTAGAAATACTCAAACATATATACTGACTATAAAAAATATATTCATTTGCATTTGTTTCTGGTCTGAAGCTTTGCCAATTAGTTTGTTGCAAGAAAGACATGAAAACATACAGTATATGGTCTCCTTTGCACCTTTTGTAGTTAAGATACAAGCAAAATATTATTCATTTAAAATACTATCATCAGAAAACATGTTACATTGACTTAAGTGGAAAGTAATCAGAGGCCTGTTGTGGCACAACCCTAGAAGTCAATTCTATCGTAAATTCTGCCTCTTGCAAGGCCAATAGCCAATTAGGTTTAGGATTCTGGTGTGGCACCTACAGGAGGCAGCAAGCAGAATTTAACTACAGCTCCTGATATAGCTCTGTATACTCCTTGGAGCACTTTATTTCTTGGTACAGTGCTTATGTGCAGTTTTGAGGGATTGTATGATGCAAATTGAGCTGGTGTACATAAGCAGGAGATGTGTATTGTTTATTCCAATTCAGATGCAGGTATTTACATATTTTTAGATTGCAATTACAATAATACGTGCCTAATTAACATAAGTGCTATAGTATATGCAATTAAAGCTTCGCTATATCGCAGACTGGTATTTAGAAAAACATGTGAGTGATAACCCCCTTGTTGTTTTTGTTTTGTATTATCTTTACCCTCAGTGCAGTATGGCCATAAATTCATATAAACACCTATAAGGCAAAAACTTGCTACATATGTTTTCTAGCGTAACACTTCCCTGGAGGCTGTGGATGAACTGTACAAACACTCTAAATTGAGCCACCCGCCGACAGAAAACCTACTGAGACAAAGTATACACACATGCACAAGCACATACTGACATGAATTTACACAGAGGAGGGTGAGCTTGAAAGAAATTACACTTTCTTATGAAAGCATACATCTTAATCAAATAAGTGCAGTTTCCAGACCAAAGTAAAAGGCTTTGCCCCTTGGCAGACAGGAGGACGTTATTTGATTTTTGAATATGAAATTATTTTTTTCTCACAACATGTTCTGTCTTATTCTCTGATTGGCTCGGCTCGACTGAAGTCAGTGATTTACAGGGAAAAATCATTTTATTTTGTTAATAGCAAGCGGGCAGTCAACCTCCTTCAGCCTTTTATTGTGAAGAAAATAGGCCACATAAATGAACTACACTTTTATAGCACATTTAACATGAAAGCAGAACGAATCCCTTTACAGGGTCTCGTTTACTGATGCCTGCTGAGGAGCTGCTGGGAAAAACACAGGCCTGCTCTGTAAAAGCAGCTTTGTAGGTGTTTGACTGATCTTGTGCTTATGTGTCCTACATGAGACATATAGTACATCGCTGTTGCCTTTTTGCGTGTCTGAACATTTTCCCTCTTAGCACCTATCCTCCTTGGTTTATATTTCTGCTGACGTAATGTGAAAAGGTGACACAAAAGGCTGTTTGTGAGTATTAGTGTTAAGATTTGGGTCTGATCTACTTGCCGGCAGGAGGAAGCTGAGACAACCTAAAACCCAGAGTGTGAAAAAGACATCCTGTTTCAGACTTGAAGAGATAAAAAAGCACATCCAAACATGCATAGTTTCACATTAGCAGTATGGTTTACTTCATAAACTACACTTCAGTGAAGAATCATGCATCCATTAACAGTAAACAGAGTGTTCACCATACCATTAGCTAGCAACCTCCCATAATTTTAGAATTAACGTCAAACATTTTTATTGTACAGAACATGACCATAAGGATATTTCTGCAACATAAAACTTCAAAAACTTAAAGATAGACGATGTGAAGGTGAAGCCAATGGAAATTGCTCCATGCACACTTTTTTGCACTCTTCTGTTTTTGTTGGTTTTAGTAGTTATAACTTCTTCAGTGCTTATGTGTTTGCCTTAGGATAACCTGGAAGTCATTAACAAAATGTACTTTTGTTTTGCTAGCAGTGCAAAGCTGGAGTTGTTTTTTTTTTCCTGCCTTGCCATGGCCACTTTGGCCTTGGAGGGGCCAAAGTGGGACCATAGGTTCCACTTTGGGAACCACGAGCTTAGTGATGAAACAGATATTGCTATAGTGTCATACCTGGCAGGACGGCTGTCCAGTTATTGAAATTTCAATAATATTGCATTATGACCTACTGCAGTTTTCAAAATGCAGCATTTTTAGGGAGGACACCATTCACAGAATAAATATAATAATCAAGTTTCTGAGATATTTTCCCTGTCCTCTGCCTTTGTTTCTTTTCTTAATTCTCTCTTTTTCTCTGGTGAGTGACACAAAGTGACAAAGAAAAGATTCAAGTGAGGGATCGATGGATGGAACTCAAGGTAACTGAGACACAACCCTTGCCAACTTCCAGTACAAACATACAGCTATACTCTGGTCACCTCTTTATGCTCTCAGGGGTTTTGGCACTTTGTTTAGCCCAGCAGGCTATACCCAACAGTGCAACGTGCTCCTCTACTAAACTCGTTTATTTCTGCTGACAGCTTTATTATAGCCTCCGCTCATTTGCATAGGTAATCAGCTCATATTTTCAGAACCTGTTAAGATTCAACATGGCAGCCACTAATTGGAAAACAGAATGTATTAAAGAACTATTTGAGCTTGAATTTTTCAACTTCGTCTCATTGCGTGGGACTAATAAAGCGAGGTCCCCGCAGCTTGGGACAGATTAACTTGTTTTGTTTTTTGGCCTCAGATGAAACATATGACGCGGGTTAATTGCATTGGCCCAGCTGGTAATGGCAGCAAAAATCGTCCAAAGCATATAATCTTTTTAAATCCGTGCCTGTGTCTTAACAGAGAGAGAGAGTGAGTGACAGACAGACATAGAAAGCCACCTCACGCTCCACCACCGCATCGACTGGCTGTGCTTATATCAATGATATTCACCTGACTGAAGCTGCCGAGGAGGAGAAAATAAATGAATTGGTCCATATTCATAATGATCTCAGCTTGTCAAACACTTGCTAATGTGCTGCATGCTCAAGCAAACAGACATTCACCATCCTTTGGGTCAATGTTCAGTCATTTCAAAACCGACTCCTGCATACTGATGCCGTCATGAGCCCACACATGCTTACACACTTTTGCTCAACAGACCACAGGAGCACGACTCATTGTGACTCCTACTGTCAAAGAGATGAAAATTCTAATGAAGTGAGCGCAGTGGTTGTTGTCTCTTCACTCTTCCTGGTGTGGGGAAATGACACTTTATCCACACTGCCCAAAAGTGAGCCCATGATTCTATTAGAGATAGAGGTAGGAGAAGGAATGCCAGTCTGGCTCTCTCCTAAGCATGTGGCCATACATACCAGGGTTTCCTGCAGGAAAATAGTTTGGCCAGGGGGGAGTGCGTGTGTGCACGCACGCCGAAAAAATTTGATTAATCAAATAATGACTTCGATTAATTGATTAATTGGTTAAGTAATTTGATTGATAACTTATTTTTGCCCTCAAAATTAAAGAGTTTCCTGATCTATTATTTTTGGCCCTCAAAATGAGAAGAACCCACAAACAACATACAGAATCTGTAGCTCATAAAGTGTCAATTCTTTAATTCAGAACTGATCAAACAGGCATTTTTACATTTACGCTTCAAATCTGCCGAGCCGGGCGCCTGCGGTGTGTGTGTGTGTGTGTGTGTGTGTGTGTGTGTGTGAGAGAGAGAGAGAGAGAGAGAGAACGTTGAAGTCTCTGCAAAGAATACACTGCAGGCAAACAGCACAGCATTAAGAACAGGGCTGCCAACTTTTCAAAAAACCTTGGAGTGAGATTTTGTGGAGCCAACCAAAATGTTGCCGCATACGCGGCAGGACAACATTCGACACAGAATGTCTCATTTTGTGTAGGTTTAATCAAACTATATAGAACTCAAAAGTAACAAAATGGTGCAAGTGCAATTAACTCAGGTACAGGTAAAAACATAAACAACAAATAAATGCTATATTGTTTTTCTATGTTGTCTGATACTTTCTCAAATGTCATGGTGATATTAAACAATAACTGTAATCATGTCATTGCTTCCTACAAGTCTATATCCTACCCGTCTACAGGTCTGTTTATGCACAACCAGCAATTCCAAGACCAGTATTTTGTTCACCAACACCAGGCTGACCACCACTACAGCAGCTTTACAAGAACTGAAAGCTCAATATGAGTTCTAAAACAAGGAGAAATACTTTAATGAATAACCAAACTAAATCAAACTATACTTCATGTTTTTTCAATGTTTTTTTTTAATCAAACTGTCAACAAGCAGCAACAAAACAAAATCTGAATGTCACAAAACTTAAAAATGCACAAACCTTTACACAATTAACCCCTTAAAGCCTGTTGTATTATATTTGATACAAACTTTTATGATACCTTTATCTAATCAATATGATCAACAAATTACAAAAACAAAAATACATTTGAATACAATAGAATAAATGATGAAAATGTCCTCAAGTGGATTATCAGTTGCCAACAACATCTAATGTATCAAATGAGATTCAAAAAATATTTATATGTCAAATTTTATGGAAATAGTGATTTTGTTGAATTTCAGTGGAAAGTTAAATAATCATTTCAGCTCCAAAAAATGTGAATGTTCTGGCTATTATTTGTGTATTCAGGCTTTAAAGGGTTAAATTATGAAACGCAATGGAATATGCATAATTAGCCTTGATTTAATTTTCCTTTAGTAGATGAATTTTTTTTGGCATCAATGTATAGGCTACAAGTCCACAACACTAAGAACTATCCAGCATAAAAGCATCTGACTTGAAAATTAATGTAAGCAGTGGTGATTTTAATTGGAGGACAATAAGGAGTGGACATCAACAGTCAGAATGTCATAGAAACTGGATCTGCTCAAGTTAACATCCAAGTCAAAGTTATCACTACTTTATTTTTAAATCAATAAATCAGTAACAGAACATCAAACTCAAAGTAATAATAGCCTACAGAAATGAATTTTGAGGGCTGGACAGGAATATCTGAGTAGAGAAATGTAAAACAGTGTAATATTTGTGTGTAGTCTGGTTTATTATAATCTGACATACTCTGATGATGTTTGTCCTCTTAGGGCCTCCATACACTGAAGACATTTTTGCCGCATTTTTACCAGATGTGTACACCGTCCACTGAGTACAGCTCTGAGACCAGTTATGGGCCTCCACCTACAGGTTGAGAACCCCTGCACCAGTAGACTGTATTTGAAGCTTGATCATTCAAAGATTGTTCTGATATCATGGAGAATAAGTGATGGAGGATCCCTCAGGATGAATTTATTATTTAGAAAACATTGAGTGAGTGAAAACAAGAGCTGGACTGCTGAAGAATGTAGAGTTTTGATGAATCAAAGGCTGACTCGTCATTTTTGAAGTCTTTGTGTTCACTTAAACCGGGCACATGAGCTGTCAATACACCGTGTGAATGGTAAAATCACACAGAGTGACTGATGGTCCCTCACTGTCCCTGTGATGCGCGTCTATCTGCGTCTTTACGCCCACGGGCAGACGGAGGAGTGCACACACAGACGCTGAATGAAAGTATACGTCACACAAGCATTCTGCTGAAGGTATCCTTGCGCATTTTGTTATGGTTATATGGTATTTCAGGGCGTTTTCTAGTGGGTATATGGCGTATACCTGCGTGTGCAGCCAGATTCTGGGGGACTGTGAGCAGAGCGGACTCTGCACGGAACGTCCGTGGACGTCAGAGCTGTCATAGTCGGGCGCACTGCCGAATAGTATTTTCTTCTGAAATGACCGTGAAAGCCTACATTTCCCACAATCCTTGCGCATTGTTTTACATTTCTCTGTCATGACGCTGTACACTGAGGACGAGGGAGAGGAGCTGCTCTGCTTGCTGACTTTGCAAAGCACTAAAGTTAAGAGACGGAGCAGTGTTTTGTGTGTGACAGCAGTGCGCTGAGCGGAATCCCCGCGGTCCTAAAGTTTGAGCTTTGCGCGCACAGGGTTTGCGGATGTCCGCTTTGAGTCCGCTCCGCCCGAGTATGTTTGGGCACACGATCCCTGCGTCCTGCTGGGATTTGTGCCTTCAGCATGAGAAATCAGAGGTGTGGCGTGAGAGCGTGTGAAACCAATGAAATGCGTGAGTCTCACGGCCAATGCGTGAGAGTTGGCAGCCCTGATTAAGAATCAACATGAATTTGCGAGCTCAATCATCGGAGCGCGGCACTTCAAATCTGCCGCGCCGGGTGCCTGCGGTGTGTGTGTGTGTGAGAGAGAGAGAGAGAGAGAGAGCACACGTAGAGTCTCTGCAAAGAATACACTGCAGGCAGACAGCGCAGCATTAAGAATCAACATGAATTTGCGAGGCACATTCCTAAAGCGTGTCGCTTGCAGGCACGTCTTTATGCACGTCTTTTTTTTTTTTTTTTTTCCTATCCGCTGTCCGGGGGCTACAGAAAAGGTCTACCGGAAACCCTGCATACCAGGATCGAAATGTCTGAGAAGTAGTTGACCTTATTTACTCCTCCACAACTTTCTATTTTGACGGTTCTGACTGTGCTCAGCTACACATCACTTCCTTCAAAAAGTAAACAACCTTGACTCTCATGTCGGCGACAGCCATGGCCAGGGGCTTTATTTATTCTGCTTGTCCATCAGGTTCATTTTTGTGAACACGAACACTGCCGAAATGTTGCTACAGATGTCAACTTCTCAACAATGCCCTGAAGAGATTTTGGAGGTCTACAGTCAAACTCATTGATCGTAGGTAAATCCACTGCTTGTGAACTCTATGCCTCAAGAACATTTTAAGGGACTGACTTAAAACTATACTAATTCTCACTCTGACTTAGCTGATTAGATTTCAGAGGTTTAAGGTTTAGTTCACCAGACCTCAAAAGTTTCCCTTGCTTGTGAAGGCAAATCTTAAGAATGCTTTGAGGGATTTTATTACCTGTGCCAAGCAGGTTATGTATTGCTGGCGTTTGTTTGTTTTTTTTTCTGAGTGTTTGTTTGCTGGTTAGTTTGTGAACCAGATCATTTGAAAAGTTATAAACCGGTTTCGAAAAAAAACTTTTAGGAAATGCTGGTCATTGCACAAGGAAGAAGGGATTAGACTTTGGTGGTGATCTGAATTTGGATGTGGATCCAGGATTTTTAAAGGATGTCTTAACAGTGCAAGATAGCGCAGTTTAGGGATGTAACGGTTACCGGTAAAATGGTAAACCGTGGTAAAATTTCTGACGGTTAGTATTACCGCTTCCTGTTTTAATTACCGGTAAACCGAGTTTGATTACCACACTGTGTCAATAACTCACGGTGATGCTGCTCATTGCCTGGAAAAGCCGGAACTGTGTGTCTGCTCCTCAGTAGAGCAGCCGTGGTCCCTCACAGACGGAGGCGCGCATGCGTAGTTTGCATTGTTTGGCCTCTGAAAGTTAAAGTTCGGCTGTGGAGGTGGGCACCCGCACAGGCAGTTTAACAGATTTTTCCCCCTCAAATGGACAAAGTCTGAAGTCTGGTCGAATTTTGGACTTACAAGGATGCCGAGGGTAAACTGATTGCAGACAGTCACCCTGTCTAAAACACGAAGCTGCTGTCAGCGGAAGAAAAAGACGTACGTAATGAAACTAATGTAACTCCTCGAGTAAGTGAGCTGACTGAGCCACCACTGACAGAGTGAGAGCGAGGACATTCAGTGAGCCATACCTGAGTGAATTACAGGTGGTATATCAGTATTTCCTGTTTAAATAATGTATAAATGTTGTAAATAATAGCATCAGTATCATTCTGGAGAGTGTTCTTGCCATTCTTTTGTCGGTTATTTGCCATGTTTTGCCGTATTTCGTAATTTATCGTCTTTTTTCATCATAGTTCATGTTTAACGGATTTCATCAATCGTAATTTGGAAATACTGGATGAGGAAATGTGGAGGCAATTTGTCAGGGAGAGGGTAGGCCAGAAGAGAGTCATGAAGGGGCTAACTGGACAGAAATTGCCTCAGGGACTATCGTCAGTAAAAAAAAAAAAAAAAAAGCCTGGACATGGTCTAATATAACGAGCTGTAACATGGACACTAATGCTGTAGGCAAACAAAAATATAGTATGTAAATCATGTTAAGTTTATTTTTGGTCATCTAAAAACTTTGAACATGTTAATTTACAATTGTTTATGAAAAGAATCCTTTTTCAAGTTCAGCTCAGCTTTTTTCTTTTCGTGTAATTACACACTGTTTAAGCATTCATAACATAATAATGACAAATACTTGCCAGAATTGTGTACTTTTATTTCTCATGAAAAAAAGGGTGGAAAAAAAATTAACTCAAAGGACATTTCCTGACACATTTATTGCCAAGAAAGGCCAGGCGGCCTGTTATAATTGTAATTTTAAAGGGGTTAAATGATTTCAAATGTACTTTTTGAACATTTTGAGCGCACTGCAACAATACCGCGATAATATTGATAAGTGTGGTAATTTTGGTCACAATAACCGTGATATGAAAATTTCATACCGTTACATCCCTAGCGCAGTTTTTCACATTATTGACAGTACCTTGCTCAACAATGTTTAAAATGTCTTGACAGAGGTTTGTGCTCTCAGAGCACTTCTAATGTTGGCTCTGATTGAAGAATAAACTGATTACATTGTGGAGATCAAGTTCATTTATGTTGATTCCTTGATACACGACATCCCAAGAATGTGCGAGGGACTAATTAAGTCTTTGCCAAGTCCTTTCTTACTTACATGCTCATCCCTTTTTGTGATATGTATTTATTTAAAAGGATTTTCTCAAAACTTGGTACAAATGCTCACTCTGACTGAAGGATGAACTTGTTAGTTTTTGAAGTCAATGGTCAAGCTCTTTTTTTGATGTTGATTCCTTGCTTGTACCAAACAAGATTCTATTGTGCAAAGGGAGACATTATACCTTTGAGTGCTCTTTCTTACTAAAAGAAAAACTAATTCGATATCACATGTCAACGGTCAAGGTCATTCATCCCTTTCTTCCCTTATTTGCAAATGTAAAATTTAACTTCAAAGGTTCCATCTCCAATCCGATCCTTTACAAAAAAAATAAAAATTTCCCCCATTCAACTTTATTTAAATGCTTATACAGATACCCAAGACATTACATATATGGCCACCACACCAGGACATGGGACTTTAAAGAAATTCACTTAAAACTGTGCCTTCATGCCCACTCTGACTGAACGATGAACTGACTCAGTGTTGAAGGTCAGAGGTTTAGTTGATTGAGTCTCATGTTCATCCCTGCAAGGAAAATCTCATGTCAGCCTTGAGGGGCTTTCTTTTCACTTTGTACAAATGTCCTCTCTAACTCGAGGACAAACTGAAAATCTTAGACCAAGGGTCATCAAGTCAATTTTTTTAGATGCTGTGGGGGGGCTGGATATTGAAATAAATTGAAATAATCCAAAAATATTGAAGATATAATTGTTTCAACATTTTATTTATCACCAAAAATAAACTATTCTATATTCTTTAAACTGAGATCATTAGACTCTTAATCATACTGCTGCCAGTCACATGGGGCAACTGAGATATTGTCTACTTCTTTTTGAGGTTGTCATGTTGTACATCATTGGATTTTTGATTGACTCCTGGCTTAAGAAAAGCTCAGTCATAATATTGGGCTTATCTGACTAGTGGACCTCTGTAGCATAGATCAGACATGATGTAATGAAAATATTTGAATTTCAATTCTTTTGGGGTTGTCTTGATACTGTAGCTGGGATTTAGTAAAAATATAAATAAATAAATAAAATAAATAAATAAATAAGGGGGCTCGGTGGGTGGCTCTGGGGCACCTTATGCGACCTTGGGACCTCCAGTTAATGATAACTGTTGAGACTCAGGAAAGTATTAAAAGATGCCTAACATTATGTCGGCTTTTAAGTTCCTAAAATTGGGGGGTTTGTAGCAAAAAAGACTCCCTTTAACTAACCTGGCTGCCTGAGGCATAGGCAAAGAGGTGAAGCTGAGGCAGCGTCATGTAAAACTGCTGCAGGGTACTGGCTTTGATTTTCATATCAGCCATGTCCTTAATTGGGAAAAATCTAACTGTAAAGTACAAAAAAAAAAAAAACGGCAATGACTAATTTCTCTGTGAACACAATACAAAGTGTGCAGTATCTCTAACTCATCCATTCTTTTTTTTTAACCAGATGGTTAACTTGTGTTTTGCAGCTGTAAAATCATGCCTTCGTAACCCAGGGTGTGTAGTCTTGCTGCTGCCAGCCTGAAGCGGATGTTTAAGGAACAGGAAACATCTGCAATATGTTCATTTTTTTCAGCACTAATGTATCTGAGATCAAAACATACCTCAACACAACACCACAAAAACCACCCAAGCCTTCCTTCTTAACCCACCTCTGTACTTATACTCTTTGCTATACACTCGTGGTCACATATATTCTAACTGCCAGACCATATTTCCTGGTTGAAAATAGTATGCATATTTTACGTGAAAAGATGTCAGCACAGTAACCTTGAACCCCAGAAACTCTCCCAGAAGAGGAGTCTGCAATAGTAGTCTAATCTGACTACTACTGTTCAGTCAGAGTAGTCAGATTTATTTATACAGCTTGTCTCTTCTGGACTGACTCATTCTAAATCAATTACTAAACAAAGTGATGCAATATCAAGCAAAGTGCAAACAAAATAAAATGCAGACAAAGTCAAAGGATAACCAAAAAGGAGCAGCAGTAGTCCATTGGTGACACAGAGTCTCTTTAAAAAGCAAATGGAGAAACTATTTCCTGACTGATAGTGTGGGAAAGGGGAAAGTAATTTTGAGAATGGTGTAAAATGTATACTTCAGGTGACGGAAAGTGAAACAACTCGATGACTTTGTATCATTACACTGCTTTTTGTTCAAAAGGAAAATCCTAAGATGATACAGCTGCATCAAGTATTATAAAAACACTTGCAGTTTTGTTGAAGGGGTTTTGAAAAACAACAAAATACTGTGAGTTTTGAGGCTGTAATTCATTAGGAAAAACTGTCCGTCTTAAGATCTGGATGTGGTTTTGTAAACAGTTTCATAGACGTCACAACTATGTCAGAGCGGTTTCACATGGACACCTTGTCCTATTTATGACAGCTGTTTAAAATAAGTCTATTTGTTTATGTTTTCAGTAAAGCTGTATCTGATGTGTATTTTTGACTTTTCAAATATACTCACTGGCCACTCTATAGGGTGCACCTTGATGGTACCAGGTTGACCCCCTTTTGCCCTCAGAATTGTCTTACTTTCTTGTGATACATACTAAGCAAGGTGCTGAAAACACAAGTCAACCTCAAGAGGCAACAGTAAGTAAAAAAAAAAAAACAAAACAAAACAAAAAAAAAACGCTGCAACCAAAGTATGCAGAAGAGCATTTCTGACATCATGGCTAATCTTGATGTAGATGGAATACAGCACCAGGTGATCACACCATTTCCCACATCTCATTGACAGCTAATATCAGGCAACTGAGGTCACATTTGCAAAGGTTAACCACAATTGGACAATAGAAGTTTGGAAAAATGTTTCCTTGTCTGATGAGTCTTTACTTCTGCTGGCACATTCACATGGCAGGGTTTAAATTCTGTGTAAGCATCATGATAAAATGGATTCATCTTGTCGTAGTGTAATGGTTTTGGGTATATTTTTTGCACACTTTGGCCCCTTAACCGAGTTATGTTTAAACGCCACAGTCTACCAGAATATTGTCACTGGCAATGACTATAGTATACCTAGCTCGAATAATCTCAAACAGGTTTCTTGAAAATGATCTTGAATTCAGTGTAGTCCAATGACCTCTAAAGAAACCAGATCTCAGTCCAAGAGAGAACTTTTGTGAAGTGGTAGAGGATGAGATTTGCATCACGGATCTGCAGGGACAAATCACACAGTTAAAAATGTAACTGCAAACTCACAGTGAACTGCTGGCTAATGTTTGCAATGATTTCACAGTACAGTATTGTTCCCAGTAAAAAAGTAAAAATTAGAAAAAGTTGTGGTGTTTTTAAAGTAACCCTGACAAATAAACACTGTAAATTTTCAGTGTTGTAAAATCTCAGTAAATCAGTTAAATGAAAGCATTTTACAGCACAATACTTTGATTTTACTACGCTTAACTGTAATTTTACGGTGGCCCAGAAACATAACTGTAAATTTACCATAAATTGTTGTAAAATCAATGTATTGTACTGTAGAATTACCACTGTAGATTCACAACATACTATGATTTCACAATACATCACTGTAATTTTACTGTACCTATAATTTAAACATACATGACTCTAAAATCCCATGGTTCTATTGTGAAATTACAGTACGATGACATCTAGTGCTCACTAATTTAACGTCACTGCAGTATAATCTCTGCAACTCAGTAGCCACTGAATTCCTGTGAGTTAACAGTATGCATGCCAAAAGTAAATACTGTAATCTTACAAATATTCACCTATTACAATAATATACTGTGGAAGTTTACTGTAGAAACCAATGAAAACCTAATGAATTTTATCATTGCAGATTGATGCCAGCATGCCAATATGGACAAAAAACTCTGAAACATTTTCAGTAACTTGCCTAATCTAGCAGCTCTGAAGGCCAAAAGAGCCTAACATGGTAAGAGCAAGGTGTGCCTTTTGAAGTGGCTGGTGAGTTCACCTTTTCTGAGCTGAAAAGTTTGAAGATTTTATTGAAAATACACAAGTCATGCAACAACTCTTACAAAATTGCATGATGGAACAGAAATATGGACATGCACTGCTACATTTTCCATATTTTTCTCAAACATATTGCTATAGCATCTGCACTGTTACTACTACAGCTGGTGTTTCTCTGGAAGTTTGGTCCACCAACTTTTGAGGGAAAAAAATTGGCTTATTAAGTTTTCAGATTTATTCACTAGTTTCTTGTTAACTTTGTCTCCACTATTTTTTGCACACAGTGTTGTTGACTGGAGTATGTGCTGGGAACTTTAAGTAATTGAGTGGGTACAGCTTTTCTGCCAAAGTCACAAAAAAACTACATATTTTACCAAATTGTTCTCATTATTAAACCCACATTCTTCTATTTGTTTCTCAGTATCCTTTATCTCATACATGATAACCTAACTTAGCTCAGATAACCTCCTTGACCAATTAACAAGCAGCCCAAAAAATAGGAAAAAAAAACACTATTGGAGCTTAGGGAATGATATTTGTTTTTCAACTCGCCTTGGTGCATACAAATAATATTAGGAAAAAAACAACACACGCCTCTCCTAACTCTCCGTCTGTCCAGCTGTCGGCACCAGCAGTGGGCCCTGCATTTCAAAGCTGTGTTTTTACCTGCAGCTCTAATAACAAAGATTATCTGTCTTGAGAAGCACTCGAGTTTCTTGAATATTCGGGCAGAGAGAAAGTGGCATCCTTGTTTTTACCAGAGAAATCAATTTAGGCTCTCTTGTGCCCTGCATGCATTGATGAGGCAGCCAGCCGAATGCTCCCAACAGAATCTTCACCTTTTATTTAAGAGTGGGAGTCGAGCAGAATCATATAATTGCCATCACTACAGAAGCCATTTTGAATTAAATCTTTCAAAAGGTTCAGTGTACCAAGTGAGTGGTAAATTGGGTGAAGAGGTGAAAGGTATGATGTTTGGTATTTGCTACTGAGGTGTGATTGAAGATACACTTTACTTCTCAGGAATCCTCTTTGTCTTTTTCTACATGTCAATAATCAACACATGAAAGAGAGCATTAATAGCTATAATGTTGCTTGTTATGTCGATCAAACTTGTCAGTAAGAGAGCTTGCCAGAGCTGTTGACATGTTACAGGAGGAACAGTGCCTCATGCTCTTATGCTTTATTTCATGATGACAACTTTTCTTGTAACAAATCAACACTTCTACAGCTTAACTCATTGATTTCTTGCAAACATTACAAATTATATGAGCTAAAAATAAAAGAGAGTGTTTGACATGCTTGGTAATAATTAAATTTTTATGGCTGAGGCTTTAAGACAGCGACTGTGTTCTGTATTAAATGCAGAGTGTAAATAATGGGACATCCTCAGATCTTAAAGCCAGTTGTCAACCAGGTGACAAAGGTCTCAGAAAAAAGCTTGATCATACATGAAGCTTTGTACAAAAATCCCTCAGAAAAAAAGTCAATCTGACAAAAAGACATAAAAAAAGAGTCAGGAAAAAAGTATTAAAAGTCCCTTTTCCTTGTGTTTTGATCATTTGCATCATGTCTTGGGTGTCTATAAAACAGATTTAATTTAAGTTGCATAAAATAATGATTTATTTCATCAGCTCTCTTCCCCTCCCCTTTGGAAACACTCAAATCTGAGGCAGCAGGGAGGCTATGATAATAAGCTCCGCACTGGTTGGCTGGCCACATCATAGGAGGCTGTATAGCTATTACATAATAAACTCCAGGAAGTACAAATCTTGAGTATTTGAAGGGGAATTTCCTTGAAAGAGGCAGAGTGCATTCATCCATGAAATGAGAGTTTAGTAAAATGTGTCATGTGCTCTAACAATATATGAAAGAAAGCAAAGAAAATGGATTTTAATGGACATCGGACCTTTAAGCTTAAAAGCATCACACGATAAGGAGTTACAAATAATGAAGTCAGAAACTAAGGAATCAGAAAAAAGGATTCAGAAAAAGAGTATTTCAAAGGAAAGCCAGCAGAGCAAAAAAGCCAGAATAAAAAGGCATTAGAGAAAAGGGCATTAGATAAGGAGTCAGAGAAGAAACCAAAAAGGAAGGCATCAGAAAAAGTTGAAAAGTTGGGAAAAAAAAAAGGATTCAGAAAAGACATGGTAAGGTTGGAGTCTAGAGTTCTGCACCAGTACCCACAAAAAACTTTGCAGGTGTGGGGAAAAAAAAAAATATATATAATTCAAATTTGTGGGTGGGTGTGCTGGTGAAAATAAACATTTTGAGAGTGGGTAGCAGGTGAGAGAGAAGAGGAAAGAATGGGGGAGAAAAATATTAGAGATTAGATAGAGATTTACGTAATTTTTAGTGTTTTAAACATCTAAATATCCTACAACTCTATTCTCCAGCACTCCTTATTGCTGTCTGATCACTGCACGTCCTTACCCCAGGCTCCAGTTTCTTTTTCAATTAAAGGTACCTTGACATTTACTGGTATTAAAGCTGCAGTATGCAGATTACTTTTTGTGTCACTGGCTCAAAATATGATTACTTGTCAAAGTCTTATTACTGAGGCCACATCAAAGATCATTCGACATATATTCCCCTTCCTTGTTCTGTTTTAAGTCTTGCAAGGGTAACCCTGTGTCAGAAAAGTTATTCCCTTATCCACCTCTGACTAGTGGTGCCAGTGTGGAAGGATGACAGGAGAGTAGTCTTTAAAGATTTTACTGGCCAGGAATGAGCAGTTTACAGAGTATTTGTGCAGTTTGTTCTCATAGAAGTCTTGATAGTTTTACATGAGCATTTATACACAGCAAGTGGGTGGGACAGTTCTTTGTCTGCCTCACAACAGAATATGTCGAGTGTTGTTTCCTACCGCAGTCTTGTCTCCTCTGCACATGTGACCGCTCACCTTAGATGAAAGTGTAATAAGTTTTGTGGCTACCCCCTTCTTGCATAACACACTCACAAATATGTAAATCAACAAGCATGTAAATAGAGAAGAAGAACACAGAGAGAAGCATCCTGCATTTCATATCTTGTATATAAGGAAATAAAACATTTATAATATATTCATCACACTAAAACTTTCATAACAGCCTTTTTTTTTTATCCTCTCCTAAGGTGTATGTGCTTGTTATATCTAAATGGGCTTTAGTTGTTGTTTAGATTGTATAGGTAATGTTAACTTTATGAAGGGAAGTGTGGTTTGTGGCTCTTTTGTGGCTCCTGTGCAAGGAAGGAGCAAGTAAAATTGTTTCATCAAAGATACATACCCCAGCTTTTACATTTCACTGACATTTCTTTCATTTTTTCAAATGCCTTTAGCAATGCATAAAGGAAGAGTTTTACCAAACAACTACAGCCAATGTAACATCACATTCTTGGAAATGTATCTGTTTTTAATGATTTTGTGGCAGTTTTGTCTCTTTGTCATTATCCAAATACATTTTTTTTTTTTATTTCAAATTAACTGACAGGCTGCATTCAGAAAGTAGAAGGGTCACTACTTGCCAATCCCTTATACTACTGCCTGCCCATGCCTTGGTGTACAAATTAGTCCCAGATCCAGCAAGAGAGCTCAAGTCCAGCTGGTGAACAGGGTATAGCTTTGAGTTGGACGCACTGGTACCCTCAGGGGAACAATGATCTGCTGCCTGTAGTTACTAATTGTTTTGGTGCCAGAAAATGTTGATTTAAGGTTTTTCTAAATTCTTAATGGGATGTAAGAGAGGGAGCAATTACTTTCTGACAAGTGTGAACATCAGTCTATCAGGCTTTTCACTGAAAAACACCAAGTTGGGTGGAAAAAAATCTACATGTCATTAAATGAGGATATTAAAAAGAGTTTGTTTGGAAGTTTTGCCCCAGACATTAACTACAGGAGTAATTTCTTTTCCTGTCTGTGTTACTTCTGCATTTTTTACTTCTTCTGAACCCGCCTTGTTGGCACTTGTACGATATGTACAATATTTGAACCCTTGGTGTTTCTTCTGCTGGTTTTGTTCAATAGTGTGTGTGAACTTAAAGGGGAAATCTTTCGTGAACAGGAAGAGGAGAAGGAGGATGTGGAGGCATCAAAAGAGGCCAAGACCCGATGGCTCTGGCGAAGAAATTTGTGCACATTTTGGTGTAGAGACTGTCTTACAGCAGCTGCCAAATGTGATTTATGAAGCGTGTGTATTTGGATGATCCCAGTGTACGAAGGCCCAGGTGTTGATGATGGGTGGCTGAAAACAATCATTATTTAAATACGCCCCTAAATATTCAGAGTTAAGCACAGGATTTATTTTGTGGAGGGGCATAACCTGTTAAAAAAGAAAGGGAAACATCTTTGAGTTGGAGGCTGACACCATGACAGGAGAAGAAGAAAAGAAAATGTGCTTTGGACATCTGGAAAGAGCCAGCCACACACTGCTCTGCACTCATCAGCTGTCCAGGTTGTCAGTCTCCACAAGAATCAAACTAACTTCACTAAAACTGAACCAAAATGAGAGATTTTGACTCAAGTGATGACAACATTTCATTAGTCATTGGTACAAGAGGATATCTTGACAAACCAGAGTAAAGGAGCTTTTGCAGATGGTCATACATAGAAAGAGTGACGGAGCAAATGTCATGGAAACGGAGGAGCAGGACAGACCACAAGTTACCGGGGTGTGCAGATGCATGAACTGTGGCTCATGAAGAAGTAGGCCCATTCCTGTCTTTTGACTTAGCAACAGCACTTCTCCTTCTCTTCTCAGATCGATATGGGTAAAATGGGCACTGCAAACACAATGTTCTTTCACTGCAGAGAGGGGAGCCTTGATGTCCATACTCAAAACAGCATCCATAGTCGGCAACGCCCACATCAGGCAATGGAAATTGGTACTGTGTCCTTTTCTTTTGCTTGTTTTTACACACTGGATAAAAACAGGGGCGACCCATCTTTCAGATATTCAGGTGAATGAATGTATGAATGAACCTTTATTGCCCCTAAGGGAATTTGTTTTGCACAGAGAGCATAAATACACAAACTACATAGGACATCAACAACGACACAAGACAGCGAATAATAACATTTAACAGTTAGTCAAGAATAAAATCTTAAAATACAGCTATAATAATAAATTAGTAGATTAAAAGATCACTAAATGGTCTTAAAAGTGCAGTGTGCCAAGTTCATGTGTTTGTCTTATGTACAGGTCTTATCCATAAAAAGTCAAAAAACAATTGTAGAGAATGTTAGACAAGGGACAAGACTTGGTGCAGTGCTATGTCACTCAGGGGTTTTGTTGACAGAATATTCTCCATCATTAACCACATTTTAGGATGTAAGGCAGAGAGGTTTGGAGGAGTGGAAAAAGAGGGCGATACAGTACGCCATTACACTCACACAGACATACACCGTATTGAACATTAGATTTCTGTTGTGACATTCGCCCAAACTCGAGCCAAATTTTCACCCACCTTTTGGTTCACTTGTCTCGTTTGGTACTTGTTTGGCCTGCAATGCTTTCACACCCACCGCAAACCAAACTCTAGTCCACTTGGGTGCCAACCAAGACCCAGGCAACCAAGAGTTTGTTTGAGCTTTCACACCAGCCCAAACGAACCAAACTAAAGATCGTTTGATCCAGACCAAATGTGCTAAGTGTAAAAGCAACCTGAAACTACATAATCAACATGTCCCTCTCAGAGTCAGTATTCACAATCCCTCCGTTGGCTGCTGACTGTGCCACACTAATTGTGCACTGATCTCGAGTTGAGGAGCTTTGAGCACTGCAATTGCTTTAACATCAGGTTAAAGCAATTATTTCTCTTTTGGTAATACTCTTGGTATTGAGTACTACCCTAAAATATTGTGATGACGCGTGGAAAAGGCTATCGCAGGATTTACTCAGAAATGACTCATCAGTCTTCAGACATGACTTTTACAATACTCCTAACTAAGCAGGGATTAAATTAGTCAAAGGCTGTCAGTGGAACACTTCAGAATTTGTGGGGACAGGAGTCACTGTGCACTCTATGCATCAAGAGGGGAGGATGAATGTTTTTTTTTCTCTAGATAGCCTTTCTTTCTCCACTCCAGGATCAAACTTTGTTTTAAACATTGAATAGTGTTTTTGTCATGTGTTGTAATTAAGTATACATAGTTACCATTCACTTAAACACGGTGTTTGTCTAAATGTTTAATATGAATGATTGACTGTGTGCAGGCATTTAAGAAAACTGTCCCTCACAGAATTTGAAAAGTCTTTAAAATACCAGATCATGAGAATGAATGTTTTTAAACCGTAAATAATAAAATCAAAATTTGCTCAGATCACCCTGCTCATTTGAGGCCGGCACTGACATGCTCGAAGCTCAGTGCAAAAGTATGAATTTTAAGATGTTCATCTTTATATCAATCAATGTGTTCCCTCTACACATGAGGGATCATTGGCAATTAAGTTGTTTGATACTTGAATGCTGTTACTTAGATGGTGTTTTATTTCAATTAGAGAAGGAAAATTAAAAAATACAGATTAAAAGACAACCCTGTCTGTCAAGTCTAACGAAGTCAGCAGGCCTACTAAAGCAAGGGTATGGGCTTCTTTTGAGCAGAAAGCTGTTATAATTTAGTACCATGAAGTCATCGACTTTTACTTCAGCATGAGATCAGCACTCCATGACCAAAGTTAGAAAGTGCTTAAAAAGGCTACTGGTGCACTCTGTGGAAATGGGTCTAATATCATTCTCTGTTAAACAGATTGATTTGAAACTGCTATTCCACACTGTTGCTTTAAGACACTCACCCAAACTTGAGTAACCTTTCACTTCACATCATTCCACTTCTTGCTTGAGCTGCTTCCTGTTTCAGTGCTTTTAGTCCCTCCAACATGTGGCGGTAACTTTTTGTTCAGAGTGATGTAGTGAGATCTGATTCGTGCTGAGGCGAGTTTTTTTTGTGGATTTTGTCAGAGCTACATTCAGTTGCCTGCACTTCTGCATTTCACACAGGAGGATAAACATGAGTAACATCACTTCAAGAGAGAATGGGACAGAATTGAGGAACCCAACTTATTCTTTTGTGTTTGGATCTGTAATACTGGTGGGTCTGCCTCTCAATGCCATAGCACTGTTCATTCTTCTGCGCCGCCACAGCCACAAGTCACCCAGTGCCGTCTTTATGATCAACCTGGCTATTTCAGACCTGCTGCTTATCATCTCCTTGCCTATGAGGGTCTACTTTTATGCAACAGGCACCTGGCCTTTAAATGATTTTGCCTGCGTTAGTGTGACAATGCTGTTTCGCAACAATGTCCGCTCCAGTGCCTTCTTCATCACCTTCATCTGTGTGGACCGGCTGCTGGCTGTGGTTTATCCTCTGAGGTCACGCCACCTTCGGACATCATCTAATGCCTGGAAAGCTGCAGCACTTGTTTGGCTCTTCGTGGTGATAATAAACATTCCGGAGAGTGTGTTCTATTCAAGGTTTTTGGGCAACATGACCGAATCATCATGCTTTCAATCACGCGGCTCTTCTTCATCAACAATGCTCTACATTCAGCCTGTGCTGGTGTTCAGCATGCTGGCAGTCAACATTGTGTGCACCGCTCTGGTGTCCTGTACTCTAAACAGACATCTGAATGACTCAGAAAGGATCAACAACAAGGTGAAAGTCATGCTTCTCTTTGTCATGAACTTGATCATGTTCATTGTGTTTTTCTTGCCTTTGTCAGTGGCTGTTCTCACAACAAAAACATTGAGACATGATCTCACACCGCTGATATGTCTCGCAAGTGTGAACTGCTGTCTGGATCCTCTGTTGTATTACTTTTCTTTTGATGGATTCTGGAGGAAGAACAAGGATGTGGATTCCTCCCTTGCAAGAGAATAAAGGAAAAATACACATGGACAAGTGTTACTCAGCAGAATATTAGCAATATTTGTGCTGTGTTGTGTATGAATTTGAGATTGGAAAGCACACAATGTAAAAATATGCAAGAATAACAGGAGTAATTTTTGTGATAATTTTCTCACTATTATGTTTATTTATGCACTGTGAAGTTTCTAAGTATATATGAATACTGTTACTGCTACGTTTTGAACTGAACAATGTTTGTGTAAATTGTAAAGTAAATATTTTGAGACTTATTAAAAAAAATTTTGTCAGTCAGTTTTTCTTTTGTCACTTTGAGACACCTTTAAGAAGTGTGTTTGCATGCAGGAAAACCTCTTCTTTCTTTCAGTTCCTGTCTGGGTCTCAAATTAGAGGGTGCATAAATTTGTAAAACCTTATGATCTACAAATTTAAACTTCCCTTAGCTATTGCTTGATTAGGTTTGGAGCTATTGATGTCATAAAACTGGTTGCAAAAGCCTACACATTGATTCCATTCATGTGTAAAAATTGCGAAGTAACAAACTAGAGTTCGAATGATGGAAAGAAAATAGTTCCACAAAATATTTTAAAGTAAATTTTAATTGTTTTTTTTTTATTATCAGTTTATCACAAATATATATATATCTCACTTTTGTCTTTAATGGCAGAGTAGCTCTTCAGTGTATTTACTGTGGCTTAAAACTTTAGATTAAACATTTTAACGATCTGAAGTCTAGATCAGGGGTTTTAAAAGTGTGGGAGAGGGAGCCTCTCCTGTAAGAACATAATGTCTGTTGCCCCCTCTCAAACCACCCCTCAAACATAGTGTTTCAAAAATGAATATTTCAACTAATACTATCCTCGACTGTTATAAGTAATATAATATCACACTCTCAAGCAACCTTTCAAAATGTCTCATCTTTAAGACTTTTTTTTAAACAAATTATTAAAGGTCAGAAGTTCTGGTGAAGTTCTTCACCAACTTCCAAGGTGGAGAGAAAAAATCTTGAAGAGATCAAAAGAGCTCCAGCAACACTTGTAGTTCAGGAAACAACTTTTGGCTTGTGGCCTTCATCAGGCCACAAGCCAAAATGCATCAGTCTAATAAAGTTGTTTCTTGAACAAGTGTTGCTGGAGCTCTTTTGATCTCTTTAAACAAATTATTAACATTTTTACATTGTTGTTTTTTTCTATTGAAAAATGTGACAAATATTGTTTTTGAGACTCTAAGTGAAGCATTATATCTTTTTAAGATTTTTGACATCTTTGTTTTTTTTAATCAAATAGGAAAAAAGGAAACATTAATAAATACAGCCCTAAAATCTTAGCATCTTAAATCAAACTGAAATTATTTGTCCATATGGCCAACAGAGCCACCAACTAGCAAGTTGGAGTAGACTGTAGCATGGAGCTTTTTCAAGACCAATTCACAAAAGCAAACATTTTAAACAGCTGAGGTTGAAGGCCCACTTCCCCTGTTTACTCCACAAAGTGTTCTAGAGACAATTCATACATAGGGAAAATATTCACAAATGGTATGATTTGGCTAAGACCTAATTGTGCTTTTGGTCATTGAAAAACTGCAAATTTCTGAAAACTATAACTTAATTTTAGGTGATTGCTTTCATGTCAGTACCAAAAAGAGCAGCAAAAAGTGTCACCAGTGTTTCGATTGAAAAAGAATTATGGTATTGCTCATCACTACTATATTTACATCCTGGTTCAATAATCGGCTTTGGTCTATCTACTAAATATATACAAAAACTCTTACTGTTCATAAGGGGATTATATCATGCATTTTTTTATTAATAGAATATTTCCAAAGCTACAAGCCTACTTTGTTGCTTTTGGTCAGGTGGCTCTAATCTCAGCCTCTCTCTCTGTCTGTAGGTTGATCCAAAGTTAAGATGAGAAGATGATTACAGTATGGGTGCAATAATGGATTGGCTTAAAAAGCATTCTAAAATCTCCTCTGACGACCAAACCGCTGACGTTGCATGGCCTTGTCCTCTTTCTACAGTCAGTGGTGCAAATCCAAATGAAATACTAGAAAAGCACTCAGAGAGCCGGACCTCTGCCAAGCAGCTTCGGTCCACTTTGGCGAAAATGGTCCTATCTGGCAATGTTAAAGAATCCTTTGAAAAATTCCTGGATCCAGACGGTGATCCGGATCACCCCCAAAATGTAATCAGTTCTTCCATATCTCATTTCCCACAATTCCTGAAAATATCATCCAAATCTGTTCAGAACTTTTCAAGTTATTTTGAACAAAAACAGACAAACAGGCAGATAAATGCCGGAAAGAACATAACCTCCTTGGCAGAGGTAATAAGTGCTGCAGTCATCATGTGCCTTACACACATACAGTGTGTTTAAACTGTTAGTTTCATACAACTCATGTACCTCATTATACTATGCACATAGCGAAACAGCAACCAATATGTCAGCTTCTCATTATTCAGCATTTTCATCAGTTCTTGTATGCATTTTAACTTTCCCATACAATTCATGCAAGGGAATCAAATGTTTCTGATTATTCCAACAGAAGTTTCACAATATTCAACATTTTGAGTATTTTCATGATTTTTTTGACACTTCTTGACAGCCAATCATACAGTCTCAACTTTTTCTGCAGTGTTTAATGCATTTTAGTTTCCATTCTTCCTGATAGGAAATGTAGTGTTACTAGTTTGTTCCAGTAAAAGTCAAGTACTTCTAGTAAACTTTTAGATCATGTGATAAGACATAATCCTTCTACATCCTTCAGAGCTTTTCTTTTATTTGCTCATAACATCATTCTGGCACCGTCTTGTGTGTCTTTGGATATAAATTGTGTGATGCAGCTGAAGCTCTTGTGCTTTTTGTCAGTACCTCAGATTGGCAGCCAGCAGCACTCAAGTCCTAGAAACTCTGCCAAACACAGGGTATCTGTATGAGCCTGTAGGAAGTTGATCCAAAAAACATCTAGATCTGATACAGTCCAGATGTAATGACTGAAAGTAGGCAAATTGGAAATAGCTGTTGAAAATTAGGACACTGTAAAGCTGGTAAACCCTACTTCTTGATCTTGAGCCCATGGAAACATTGACATGCAATACCCCCCCCCCTCCATGTGTAAACATTTTGTTCTTCAGGTAAAGAAAAGAGAGACAAACCACAGAAACCCACACAGCTTAGTGACCCCTTTACATTTACCTTGCAGCATAAATTTGATGTTTGCCGTGAAACTTGTGGTCTGAATCTTCGCTCTACCAAATGTCAGATCACTTTAATGAGGGTGTTCAAAGGGTGTTTTTATTTGTGTAGTGTGGGAATATATTTACAACGGTCATGGTCTAACGTGTACTTTGGCAGTGGCGTGCACGGACTTTTTCAGGGGGAGTGGCAAAATGGAAAAACAGAGTACATACAGCGCGTTCTCACCACTGAAGAGGGCACTAGGTTTCACGTGTTTTCAAGGGCAATTTAGACGTGTTTATAATTTATACAAGTGGCACATTATATAGCTCTAAAACAGACTAACTATACAGACTACTCAAGTTAGTTTGTAGTCAAGAACTGTGTTAATTTAATGTTGGACTATAAAGAACACACATAAATAAATAAATAAATAAATCCTAAGTGGTCTGGGGGTCTTCCCCCAGAACATTTTTGATTAAGAAGATGCCATTTCCTGTATTCCAGCGCATTCAGGCATGAAAATGGGTGAAGGGTGAAAAAGGTGTAAAGGATATGACCCCTCTAAGGGGGTCCAGGGGCATGCTCCCTGGTAAGAAAATTTTGAATATTTCATATTTAAAAGCATCAATCTGATGCATTTTGACATAAAATTCAAGCAGAATTACAGGAACATATGAACATATGATAAAATATCTATCTATACAAGGTACCATTATGCTATATAAGATACTGATAACTTCTCTCATGAAATGCATTAATTAATTTTCCACTGGAGGCTTGTTTAGATATCTTCATTATATCTACTGTGTTAGCTAACGTTATTCATAAATGTTATGATGCCTCTTTGAGCAAGCTTAAATTCTTCTGGTGATATATTTACCTTTCGCAAATATTATTATTAGCTATATTCCACTTGGACTGGCGAGGCGTCTTAAGCTTCCAAATGCTTCTCAAATCAATCAGGCAGCAGTATTCCCCCACCTTCCCAGAGAAAACACTGCTGATTTGAGGCCCTTCGCGCTTATATTTCCATGCACTTGCGCTTGTAGAGTGAATGTTTTTGTCCAATTCAAGGCCTCTTTCAGGTGCGTGCACATGTTTGCGGTTCACTGATAATCTTTCACCTACTTTGATTTCAAACCGGCACATTTCGCTGAAAGGTGAGGGATTTTCATGCCTGGCATTTTAACACCATATTAGCCCCAGAAAATCAAAACTGGCTCTGTGAGATAGTTCTGGCTCAATATAGATCAAAAAAGGTCCCAACGTAAGTCATTACAACAGTAATCTTCCATAGTATTTCTTACTCCTAATGGCCTTCTGGAGTTTAGTGTGTTTTTTCCGCTTAAGAGGGCAGTTTAGTGTGTTTTGCCAACCAGGACGGCACTTCAGTATGCGTTTAGAAGCCCAAGAGGGCACAGATGGACCTTCTACACACGTTTCAGCTCCCAAGATTGCACTTTAGAGCGCATTTTGACTCTTAGAGGGCAACTTTAACACGCGTTTTGACTTCCAAGGGGGCACATTAGAGGGCAAACAGCAGTGAAAGATGCTCTTTCCTCCATCTTATTTTGAACAGTAAATAAATAGAAAATAAATCAACAAAATTCAAAAATTAGAAATAAAAAGCAACAAAGAATAACTGTAGACTTCATCCTCTGCTTTGGAAAAATGTTTAATAAAATCAAGGCAATCTTATCATTTAATCTTTGGTTTGTGAAGTTTGCAGTCACATATTTGTTAGCGTGGTAGCAGATGCAGCGATCTGTCTTGCTCTTTATAGACATCATGCTCTCTGCTGTGGAGCAACTCAACCTTTTAGAAAAAGAGAGAGAGGGAGAGCAGTGCATAGCGACCAAGTAAACTCTTGGTAGGACTATGTGCTAAAGCTGAACAAAAAAACATATTAGTCCAATGAGCAGCAAGGCAGAAACATACACCCACACTGGCAATATGAGAGACCCTTCATTCTTGTAATCCAAGTTGAAGGAAATATAGCTCAGCATTTGTCAAATCTGAAATTAAATACGTTTGAGTTCATTAGTGCTACTATGGAGACTTGTGGACCCTGTTTTTTTTAATCCATTGATGCACAAGCATCCATCAGGTCTTGCAGGGACAACATAAACTTCAAGCACATCAGCACTGTGCATTTAATCAAGCGAAAGACGTCTTGTCCATTCACTGTGGACTGGAATGAAAGGCTCTGGTAACTCTACAACAGACTCGTAACTTTTTGGCCTTTACAGCAAGATTAAAAAAAAAATCCTAATCTGCTCAAAACACCAGTGGCAAACACATCCGGGCTTTGTCTGAAGTCCTATTAAAAATATAATCCATTATATATCCTTGCTGAAATCAAATCCAATTCAATCCACCTTTTTTATATAACACATTTCAAAAAAGAAGTTTACCTAAGTGCTTCACAGAAACTACCGAGCAGAGACAAAATAAATAAAAAAATACAATAATGCAAATTAATTATTATTAAAATCAAATGATAGAGTGCCATGAAACATGTAAACACTGGACAAATTTTAAAAATAAAGTCAGCAGGACAGAAGCAAACCTAACAATCCTTTAAGGGCCTTAAGGATTGGAGGTTGACAGTTATATTACGATATGACAGCTCAGAGAAATGTCATTAGACAAATAAGCAAAATGTCATTATGAGGTGTTTAAATACACCAAGAAAAGGAAACTTAGGTGTTTGTCTTAAAACCTTGACAAAGACACATATTTGGAGGTCAAATTTGTTTTTTGTCCATTATGAAATATATAACAGAAATTTCCAAGGGAAAGAAGCTCATTAAAATGTCACTTATTTCAGCGTTTTTCTAAAACATATTTCATCATGTATCATAAAATCCGTCAAGGATATTAAAGGGTATTTTCTTTTTGCATAAAAGTAAAAGGAAGATTTTTTTTTAGGAATGAAAAAAGTTTTCATCTCCTCGATAACCTTTTGCCATTCTGGAAAGAATTGCACCTCAGAATGAAAAATAATTTTTAAAAAAGAAAGAAAGAAAGAAACAAACAAAAGTGTATTGTTACACCTCTAGTTGGCAGGTTAACAAAAAGCTCTCTCTAGATGTAAAGTAGGTTAAATGTTTCAGAGGAACACCTTTAGAGAAACATTTGAGCAAATTATTAAAAAAACCCAAAAAACTGAAAACAGAGTCCTTAGAATGGAGAACAAGTAAAATAGTAACTTTGGCACTTCACTCGCCATGTAGACCAGTAAATGATCCCAGACTGACTTACTTTCCCACTGGACAGAACATTTTAACAATATCTGTCGACTTGGATGTCCGTAGCTCAGTTTGGAGAACCACTCATCCCTGCTGTAGTATCTAATCCAAAGAGAAAATTTGTGCCAAGTGTTGAAACTCATGTCACATCTTCCAAGTTTAGCCCAAATAATAATGTGGTGAAAGTGTACTCTCCTCTTCTGTCTCACACGTTCATGAAAGAAATGTCAGTAAGGATAAGAGCAGCTCTGAACAGTAATGAAAGAAACACAGATAGTCGGAGAGTGAAAGAGCAAACCTAAATGGAGAAGGAGAACCTCATGAGTGTTTTTGCAGTCATGTCTTGAGCACATTTTGCTTTGTCCAATGTACCTTGAGATGGATCAGGTAGTGCAGAAAGTTGATATGCAGAGCATCCTTAAAATAATACTGACATTCCAAAAATGTGTTTGTAGTATTCATCTTCAATTACAGAGCAAGGTGGAACAACAGATTAATGGTTCTGTGTTTAAAAGTTAAAGATATTTGAGTACCTGTGTCTTTTCATATCGTTTGGGGGTTGAGTGTGGCCCCTTGAACCCACCCAACCCCACCACTGAACAACATTCAATCATTCATGACTGGATAGGTATGCATAACCCTAGAATTTCTGTCTTTTAGCCTGCTTTTCTGGGTGATGTTGTCCAACATTTGTAAGCATGTATCCTGAATTTGCACTGAGACACAAAAGTCTTCTCACATAATGGATACAAAGGTGCATAAGGGGCTTCTAGCTCAGTTGTTTTCCCAACTTCTGAGCCACCAGCCCTTAAAATAAGAGTGTCAGAGACTGGGGACATCCATTGACCATGGAAATGATCAAAACATACCAGGCTCTATCATATGCTCAGTGCAAAGCCCAGAAACAAGCTTAAACACACAAAGGCTCCCACCCAACAGGGAGCTGCATTCATTAAACTTGTGTACATACTAATGTCAGTCACCAAAAGTTATGCTCACATGTTTAAATATGGGCTGTTCACTGTGTTTGATGCACATATTGGAACGTAAAGCCAAAGATTTCAGCACAGATACAAGCCTGTCTGATCCTTTCGGTTCTAGCAGGTGAGTTTTACAGTAAATAAATGGATTTAAGAAAATACCAACACACCAATATAGTGTGATGTTTTGCAGTGCATTATATTTTATATTTTAGAACATGATACAAATAAATTATTAAATAAATAATCTATAGAAGTTAAGAACTTTGTTCTACACTGTAACGTCCACCCCATCTACAGTGCCTGTTCCCTCCATTGAATGTTTGGATGTGAATGAAAGCGACATTAAGTTTGTTTTACTGAGTATCATTTGGCTATTAACACTTTGACATGAACTATGTACTGTACTATCTATGTGGACTGACCATTATGACTCAGTTTCCATCAGTAAAACAGCAGCATATTTGTGAGTCTTGCTTGTTTAAGTCCAAAATGATCAATAGATGCTGCCAAAAAGGCTAAAACTTTACAATATCACTGGTGTAAAGCTGTGTCAAAAATGAACGTTTGACTGCCAAAAATACATTCACAAAAAAGTTTGCTACAAATAGTGCCATAATATTGATATTACCTCTACCAGGGAGGTTCAGTTTCTTCTTGTTATCAGGACAACTCAAAAAGTTATAAACAGAGTTTGATGATATTTTGAGGGAATTTTAGTTATCGAGGGAATAAGTGATACGATTTTTGGTGATGATCTGAGTTTGGATGCGGACTGACTTTCTAATGGTTTTTTTTTTTAAAGGATTTGTTAACATTGCGTGACAGAATAGTTTCCCACATTTTACTAATTTTGCCACATCTAGTTGTTATGTATTTTGGCCATGATGATCATGCAGTGAAAATGTAGTATTGTGACAGCCCTAATCTCAACTAATCATTGAGTTCTCTATTTTTTGGCCTTTTTTAATGATATTTCACAGTCTTTTCTCAAATAGTGATGGGAATGAACTCCATCTGGGTTGAGGTGTGAATATTGCCACACCCAAACCCCAATCATAAAACGTATTAATCATATAGCGGCATGAACCAAACCATAGCTATTTGAACAGAATAAGAATACTGTTACAGGCCTAATAAATGTTGCCTGTTCCTTGTAAATGCCAGTCAGCCGTTGGGTTGCTATTGACCTGGTCTTGCTTTGACCCTTCATAAATTGGTGACCTGCCTCGAGACTGCTTCCTCCCTCAAGCAGCTCCATGTATGTTTAATGTGACCTTTATCTGTGCCCTCCACCGGGGAAGTTGAATGCTGGGTGGTTGAATGTAAAAAATGCTCATACTTTTCACAGCCTCACCTAGCGGTTGATTTTCAGCCATAATACAGCACAGAATGCCAGCTGGTGTTGGCTCACATTCTTGCACTACTGAGGCCATGAAGTCAAATTAATCCTGCTTTCTCTTCCAAAGACTAAACATACAGGAATGAAAGCTCTTATCAAGTGCAATGAAAATTGTCTTTGAGTGTGGCTGGGTTTCTGCTCATGAGAAGTATCGGAGTGGTACTGTTTTTGCCGCTTTTTAATCTGTTCAGATTTGATTCAGAGTTTCATAATTATCATATATTTAAGAACATGTCAAGGTCAGGCTTGCATGTCTTTAGGGCGCTCCATCTGTAAGTGAGTGATAGCCTAGATTTAGAGAGTCTGGAGGGTCCGGCTGCTCTGAATGTGTTTGCTCAGGCTGGTCACGGTCAGCTGAACCCACATCCCTAAAGGTAAAACAGGAAATACACACACATTCTCTCACGCTTTTCTCTTTCAGTTTATTTCTCTCCTTCTGCCAAGCACACAAACATTAACATTCACATAAGTACGCTGCTAAAAAAAAAAAAAAAGGGGAAAAACCTAAACAGGTACACTCAGGTCTGCAAGCACCGCTGCCAAGACCCACAAACAAGCCTGTTGTGCAGCCGCCAAGTCTGCCTTGGACCAGAGGGGAAGTGCTATTCAAAGACAGGAGCAGCAGCAGCAGCTTTGGAGGCTGCTGTCGGGCAGCACAGAGAGCCAACAACAGAGCAGAGAGAGAAAGAGGGACAGAGGAAAACAATGCAATGAATAGACAAGGGAGACACCAATAGGGCAGAGGAGCAACAGCCCCCCCAGCATGTGAGGCCTTCAGAGGACCCACGATCTTTGGAAGAGAGACACTTCAACATCCACCCAAATCATTGAAGGATTTTTTTTTAAAATTTGTCTCAAAGAAGCAGGGACAATATCTGTTAAGACGGCTAAATTTAACACTAGGTGTCTGTCTGAAAACACATTTCTTCTTTCCTTCCTGCAAATAGTGGTGCACTTTTAATCTGGGTTGGACCTCTGCCAGGGCCCCCTCAGGTCAAATTGGGGCTCTAAGTGAAGTCCTCTTTATGATGCCCTCTGCACCCCAACCCCTTCCTGCACATGTGGCAACATACATTTCAGTCCCTACTTCTGGATTTTGACAACATACTTGCAACTAAAATGAATACATACACTTAGGCGCATACCAGAGGGTACTGCATGGCACTGCAGAATGCTGTGGTAATCGTTTTGGTTCAGGCTGCCTCTCACTCTGTACAAGTCACCAACCCTGGATCCAGCAAAACAGCCCCAGACCATCACACTTCCTCCTCCATGTTTGACAGTTGATGTCACACACTGTGGAAACATCCTTTCACCTACTCGACAGCATACAAAGATCCTGCGTGATGAACCGAAGATTTCAAATTTTGATTCATCAGTCCATAATACCTTTTTCCATTCTTCAGTAGTCCAAAGACTTATTCTTATTCTGTCTTATTCTGACGTCTTAGCAATGGCTTTCTTGCTGCAACTC